>JASGCC010001632.1:0-34319 GCA_030067915.1 Hydractinia echinata
ATAATTAGATATTGTCTCTCGCTTGCAGCAAAGTCTCCAGCAGCCTATGATGACATGCGGTACAACAAGCAGACAGGGACAGGTTTTGTAGTGCTTCCTAGTCGAAGAAGACTACGCGATTACAAAAACTACATACGTCCTCAGCGTGTGTTTAATAAGGACATTGTCTTGGAACTGAAAAATAAAGTTGGTAATTTCAGTGACATTGAGAAAATGGTTGTTCTTTTATTTGATGAGATGAAAGTGCAGGGAAATCTTGTGTGGGACAAACATACTGGCGAGTTAAATGGATTTGTAGATCTTGGAGATATCGACATAAATTATGCAACATTAGACAAACCGAATCAACTGGCTACACATGTCCTTGCCTTTATGTTACGCAGCATTGTAAATCCCTTCAAGTTTAGCTTAGCAAATTTCTCAACAACTGGTGTTACTTCGTATCAAATGTTTCCTCTGTTTTGGAAGGCTGTCAGTATATGTGAACTTCAATGTGATCTTAAAGTAGTTGCTGTTACTTGTGATGGTGCATCCACTAATCGTAAAGTTTTCAGAATGCATTTTGACATGACTTCACAAGATGACATTAATCCTAATGTTGATGTAACATACCGAACATCCAATTTATTCAGTTCTGATTAACGTTTTATCTACTTTATATCAGACCCACCACATTTGATCAAAACAGCACGTAATTGTTTATCTAATTCTGGAGCTGGCAGATGCACTCGTTTTATGTGGAATGGTGGTTTATTTGTTGTTTGGAATCAATTTCTGACATTTTTTACGAGGATCGTGATTGTGGTTTACAACTTCTGCCAAAACTATCCAACGATCATATTAATTTAACATCGTATTCTGACATGAATGTTAGATTGGCTGCACAAGTATTAAGTTCTACTGTTAGTGATGTATTGAAATCATTTGGACCACCAGAAGCTGCTGGAACCGCAAAGTTTTGCATGATGATGGACAAATTCTTTGACATCATGAACATCCGTAATACAAATACGTACAAGGCTAACCGCAAAGAGTTTTTAGCTCCTTTCACATGTGTCGATGACCAACGCTTCACATGGCTAACTGATGTCTTCTTGAAGTATTTTGAAGATTGGCTTCAATCAATCGAAAATCGTGGTACATTCACCAAACACGCAAAAGGAAACATGTTTTTATTCTACCAATTGTACGAAGGAATCAAAATTACAACTCATTCCATCATCGAGCTGGTGCAGTATCTCATTCGTCAAGGTGTTCCATATGTACTCACTGAAAGATTATCACAAGATCCGTTAGAGGTTAGTCAGTTTATAATTAAAACTTTGGCTAGTGTTAGTAAACAATTATGTTCAAGAAATGATAAAATTTGAATAATTATAGACAGAAGCGACAAACTGAAATACACAATATACGAGCTAGCTAGCTAACTTTATAGAAAAGAATTGCTTGGCTTTGCCACTTTCATTTTGTACATGTACAAAAAAAAATTTTATACTAGCTACTTAGCATTTTTACAATTTTAGAACTATTTTGGTCGACAGAGATCTATGGAAGCCAGGAAAGACAACCCTTCGATACGAGATTTCGGATACAAAGACAACACCATCAGAAATCAAAAGATTTTTAAACCTATACAAGGAGGAAATGTCGTTGATAATGGTGGAATATCAATTTGTGACGATCCTGTACCATGCAGAAAAAGATAAAGAATTAAGAATTGGAACAACATAAAAAAACGGTTATTTTTATAGCCAAATTATTGAAAAAAACATTACTTTGATACACTTACTTGATATCTGTGTTTACTGGATTATGGTGAGTATTTTTTAGTAAGCAAAGCATATTTATATTAGTAGAAAACGAGATTCAAGTACATTTAGATTTACGTTTTCTGGACTGTTCACATCTTGGCTCGCCACTTGTGTTTGTTTATCGCCTAACGCTGTTCATCTATAACGGAGATGCATATATCCCCATAATTGATATGACGCGTTGGATGATCTTTCGCTCGGCTTTTTTGTATAAAATGATTATCTCCGTATCATTGAGAACAAGTTACTCAAAATGAAATTATTATTTTTAATTCGGACGGGATGTAAACAATAGTCGAAATGCAAATGTAGTCACACTATTTTTAAAAAAAAATAACGTTTTCGTTATTAAGATTTCGGATAACATCCGAGATCTTATTAAAACGGGCGGCCTTTTCCTTCTCCTTCTCCTTCTTCGACCGATTTTTTAACCGATTGCCGTAACGTCACGACTTTTAAAGTCCGACCTGACCCTGCGAACTAGCGCTACGCCGGCTTTGTGCCTATCTTAATATTCGTAAAGAATGAAGACTCACTGCGCTAAGAATTTGATCACAAATATAGTTGTAGACTGCTATTTTAATATTATTTGATGAGCTATGCTAGATACAAATTTTCGTTTCCAGATGTTTTTAACGAGAAAGATTTTGTTCAACTAAACAGAGCCCTAAGGGTTAAGGTACGAGTTATTCCTTTCGAGGGACCGAGTTCAAGCAAAGCGAATTTTTTGAAGCGAAGAGAAATATTTGGTTGAGTTTAGTATAATTATTTAACTGCCTAAATTTCAGTTCTATGAACGTTTAAGATATTCTCTTTATTGTGTCTATGTTTTCACATATTAAGATGAAAATATCATCAGGTTTTCTAACCATGTGTAAATCTGAAACAAATCAATTTTAAGATTTTAGCTAGCTACAAACGCAGATTTCAAGGCAGCATCCTGCTTAAGCTGTACCTAGCCTTATTTATTTTTTAAAGTTTGGTATTTATTTTTATGTTGGGGTTGTGGCTAGCTAGCTGTTTAGCTACCTGGGTGAAGAGTAAAAGTAGCCAAATGGCTTGCTAGCTAGCTACAACAAAATTCTTAATCAATATTTCTTATACTAAAAATGCAGTTTAGGTAGCAACACCTTTTATTACTGTTATTAAAACTTACTCAACAAAATAAAATTTCTTGAGGATTTTTTTAGCTAGAGGGCGTAACGACAGGCTGTTGCCTGTTTTTTAATTTACACCGAAGTTGCAATAAATTTTTTTTGGATAAGGGTATTGAGCCTATACACATGTGCAATACCGTTTACCTGTACTAAGCGCACAGCCCGTTGTTAGCAACAAATTATTTCCTGTTATTTTGTTTAAATTGAAGCTGTGATAAGTTTTTTCGAGGGGTTTGACGCCTATATGGATATGCAAAATGTTTTACCTGTATGTAGTAAGTGCTTAGCCAAGTGTTAACAGTGTGTATCCTGTGTTATTATGTAAACCGAAGTAACATCAAAGTTTTTTTGAAAAGGGTATTATATACGCCTAAACTCATTGACGACACAGTTTACCTGTACTAAGCGCTCAGTCCAATGATGGCTGTTTCCTGTGTTTCTGTTTAACCAAAGTTACAATAAAGTTTTTTTCAAAAAAGGTATATATTATACCTATGTGACATTGCTTGCCTGTACTAATCACTCAGCCCGGAGTAATATTTATTTTTGAACTTTTGGCGGGAACGTTCTCTGAAAAATAATAAAGGTTGGCAGACTGTTTTTGCTCTATGACAGGGTAGCAACGAGTTGTGTTTTTATTTCAGCTAAAGTTGTGGAAAGTTATTTTTTGAAAAATATATTACACCGGAAACACCATAATGTTGTGCGCCTATTTTTTTAAAATTATATTACACCGGAAACACCATAATGTTTTGCGCCTCACTCGATTTATGACATACTATACTAAAGCGCTCCACCTAAATGTGTGGCACAGTTCACATTAATCGCTCCTCCAGGCGTTCAACGTTGGGTAACATAATTACTTGTGGTCTAACCCGCCGTTTCGACTCCGGGTCCCCGGCTAGTCTAAATAATAATACCAAGGAACGAGGAATTAATATACCCCGTCCAACCCATGCTAGCATGGAAAACGGACGTTAAGCCGAGAATGATGATGATGATGAATTGCATTTTGGATTTAGTCTCTTTTGTTAATTCTAAACCAATGAACGTAGTCATAATCTTTTTGTTCCTTTCGCCTACTTCTATTTCTTTTTTTGTTTTTAAACTTGTAGGATCCAACTTTATGGTCAAATCTTAGATATCTTAAACTTCATAATGATTTTAGTCATGTTGCAGGTATAATGAAACATTTCCAAAAAATCGCTACATCACAAGCAATAATATATAATAAATTGATATGCCAAAACGTTTTCGTTTCTTTCTTATGAATGTTAAGTGTAGTGCAGTATTGTTTTAAAGTATTAATTTTCACAGATTACTTTTTTATGAGCATCTGATTCTGAAGTCTGATCGGCTGGCGTTTTTTTTACCGCTTTGGGCAACTTAAACTTATGACCCTTGCTTTGCCCGCTAACAGTAACACGTTGGTTTGTTCTAGCTTGTATCTCACATACTGCATAAAATTTTTTGCAAGTTCAAGATAATACCATGGGATAATACCTATTCATTTCAAGCGACGGAACAACATTGTAGAAGTTCTGTACAAAACAGGCTACTGGCGACCTTGAAAGGTATAGGGAACAAAATTACACACGACGAACAAGAATCTGAAATCTTTTAGCCTGCAAGGGCTTTTCATTTTTAAATTAAAGTTTAGGTAAAATATTATCCTGAAACACCTAGTCCTGCTCAGTAGTAAGTTCAGAGTATCATAGACATTTTTTTAAAAAAAGGTTACCCCCCTTGTCAAAAAATAATTGTGCTGATTATGGTCAAGCAATAATTTGAGGCATAATCTCAGAAGCCAATAATTAATGGTTAATAAACAGAAGCCAATTGTTGAAACAAATATTACTTTTCGGGATAAAAATGTAGCAAAAAAAAAAGATGACAATAAATACATTTCCAAAATGTTTTTATCATATTTGTAGCTATAAAAATAGCTGTTTTGTTTAGTGGCTTGAAGGGTGATTAATGGCCTTGATCCAAGTTGGAAGAATGCTTTTTAATTTCTTTTCGTAAGGATTTTGTCTTATTTCGATTTGCTTTGATCTTTTGTGACATCTGTTCGTCTTTAACAAAAGAAAAGGCACGTACAAGAACATAAAACATTAAAAGGTCTTCCAACAAGTTCAATGCAACTTCAACAAGACACTGGGATCTTCTACAAGATGCTTCACAATTGCTTTGCTGTTGATCTCGTTTTTAAAACTTTTGGTCAAAAAACGAAAATGTAGCTCTGTTGCCGTAAAAATACACAGTACTTCCTTAGATACTTTCCACAAACCACCACGATCTCGTGAATTTACCAGCTTATATCCAATTCGTTCTTGGTCATCTTGTGATGCTTTACCAGCAAGTAAAAGAGCTAAACATTGTTGTTGATAAGTGTTTTGTACTGATTTAGCAAAACGAAGACGTCTGTAAAAAGTCCCTAACACATAACCACTCAGGTAGCAGATTATCTGTTTTTCTTTATCTGTGATATTACTGGAAGGTTCGTTAAGTGACATTACATCATTTTCAACTTTACCACCTGATAAATGTGCCAACACATGGTTAGCAAGCTCCATACCCAACAGCATACCACAGTTTTTTGTCAAGTTAGGACCAAAAGGATTTGCTGCTTCAGATATGGCCTTGTAAAACTTTGGATAAAAGTCTTCAGCATCCCCGTTGTAGGCATCGATGACATGTCTGATTAATTGATACATTGGAAGAACAGCATCCAAAGAACCAACATTATACACCTTAAACTCTGCCATTACTGAAGGGGGATAGCATTCATCATTGGAAAGTTTTACCACAGCATTTTCCATGAACCGTTTGAGAAACAATGGATGTAACTTTTCCTCTGCTTGCTTACCTTCAACGTTGGAGCTATGTTTGGCGTTTTGATGTCGAGATAAACCCCGTTTACTAACACATATTATGGAACATAAATCGCAGTTAAATGTTTCCACAGCTACTTTTGAGATATTATTAACATCTTCTGTAACTACTGATGTAAAATCAGAATTTTCTGCCAATATATCTTCGTCAATTAAAGCCAAAACTGCTTCAAGATCATCGCTGACAAGGTAATGTTCATGCTGCGCAGCCATGTTTTTGTACTTTAATGCTTCTCTGCTCCGGCCACCCCATTTTAAGTAACACACATTTCATTACGGCCCGAAATGGCCGGCTACCCAAACTATTCTTTTTCTTGTGACTATGTTTTGACTGCTCACGCCTAATTGACCAATTACGGGGCTCGATTTTTACTAATAACCAATCCAAGTTCTTCGCGGCCTCAACATGCCGACGGAGGACACATGCTACGCTTACGAAAGCCATTTTTGGTTTGAATGTGATGGTGTTAGGTTTGTAGGTCTCCTTTGGATCATTTTTTCTTCTAAGTACTTTGTATCCTATCCTATCCTAGGGTTATTTAGTTTCTGTCTGTTTTCACATGTTAAGGTGAATATTTCATCACGTTTTCTAGCCATGTATAAATCTTAAACAAACCAATTTTAAGTTCTTGGCTACCTCTAAACGTAGATTTCGAGGCAGCATCCTGTTTAAGGCAGCTAGCTAGCTATAGTTAGCTTTATTTATTCCTATTTTTTAAATGTTTTTAATCAGTTTGGTATATTGTCATTTATTTTTATGTTGAAGTTGTTGCCTACCTAGCTAGCTCCTTTTTTAGCTACCTCCGGATAAAAAGTGAAAGCAGCCAAATGCAGTTTTGACTCAGCCCGGTGTCAAGATTATTTTTTTAACTTTCACAAAAACTTATTCCGCAAAATAAAATAATATTGACCGATTGTTTTTGCTTTGACAGGGTAACAACGGTTTGTAAACTCTATTTTTATTTCAGCTATCGTTGCGGGGAAGTTATTTTTAAAAAAAATGTTACAGTCGCAACACTATAAGGGTGTATGCGCTTCACTTGATTTACGACATACTGTATACCTGTACTAAAGCGCTCCACCTGATAGTGTGACACAAATTACGGTTCTTATCAAGTGCTCCACAGAGTGTTCAATGCTGGGTCACACCTTGACTTGTGGCTCACCCCGGCGTTTCGACGCCGGGTTTCCGGCTAGTCTCTATAATAATAGTCGTATTCTGTTCAACATAGTTGCGCGTAGATTTGTTCGGAAAAATAGCGCAGGGCCCGATTTTTAGGGACCTCTGTTTTTCGGTTGGACCCAGCTTAATGTCGGAATATTTTCGGAATCACGCCAGAACCGACACAGCTTAATGTCGGAATATTTTCGGAATCACGCCAGATTTTAGTTTGGAAGTGATGGTGTCAGGTTTGCAGGTCTGTTTGACCTTTTTATCTTCTATAAGCCTTTTAATTTTGCAGTATTTGTTTTCTTTCTGTTTTCCCATATGAAGGCACATATATTTTTACGTTTTTTTACCCACGTGTAAATCTTAAATTACCAATTTTAAGATTTTGGCAAGGAGCGTATATTCTATATCAGCTTGTCTACCGTGCTAACTAGCTATACTTAGCTTTACTTAATCCTATTCTTTTGAATTTCACCGCGGGCTATTTCCCGTGTAAAAATGCGTAACTTTCAAACGGCCTGGCAATTTTGTCAAGGATTATTACATGTATTTTGTCCCGCAATTTGCCACTCTGTCAAAAGCAAACAAAGGTTTTCCCAAATAAAGGTAAAAAAGAAGCGCGATAGAGAGATTTGAATAAAAATAAAAATGGCTACCTGGGCTAAACACACCGAAAGTTTGCTGCAAGTGTTTAAAGTTATAAAAATATAACGAGTAAAAAAAGGATAAATTATTGTTAGGCTTTCGTAGGTACCGTTAATCATTATTGCATATAGTAAAATATGAAAAGAAGATGGGATGGAGGCAGCACAGCTAGCTAGCTGCCAAAACACCCAGGACACAGTCAACAGCACAGAGACAACAACAACAACTTTTGTAACACATTGTACCTCAATATAAAGCAAATAATAACACAACAACTCTGTTTAAAGAAACATATTAACTATGAAAATGTTTTTTTTAGTAAAATATAAACTATCAACCTACTTTATTCGGAGAAACGTTTGTGAGTCGAAAAGTTCGCAAAATCTTTGGACAAACTTTCCCAAATCCAGAAATTGTAAAGTTTTCACAAGATACACTGATAAATTTAGCAGAGTCAAATAAAACCTTAAATGCAATCCTTAGGGAGTCAAAAAGGAGTCAAATTGAGACGCAAGAAGGAGTCAACCCGCAATGACTCCCTTTTGAAGTGCTTAATTGACTCCTTTAGGGTTTCATTCTTTACTTGACTCCTTGAAAGGAGTCATTTTTGCGTTCAATGATTGTTGTGCGTTCAATGATTGTTGTGTAGTGTGCTCACATGATTCCTCGAAAGGTTTCGTCAGGAATATCGCATTTAATGATTTCTGCTGTGTTTGACTTTCTCATAAAAAAATACACTCAGATACAACAGTTTGGGTGAAGATTATAGAAATGCGCCTTTTACTACTTGGGAAACTGGTTTACGAGACGCTAATTAAAAAGGAACTTAAACCGAAACCGAAACCATGGGTTACAAGAGGAATTACGAAACATCTGAAATCAATTAATGCAAGAGATAAGTTCCATAATAACTTAAAGCGTGCTAAAACATCTGAAATGAGACTTGACGGTGCAATAGTTCAAAGAGATCTCATTATTATTCCTGTTGTCGCATCCAATTTTGCACGGACAAAAATGTATGACTTATTTTAAAGCGCACTAAAACATCTGAAATGAGACTTGACGGTGCAATAGTTCAAAGAGATCTCATTATTATTCCTGTTGTCGCAACCACTTTTGCACCGACACAAATGTATGATTTATTTTGTGTTATTATTGCTATGGCATCCATCCTATGAAAAAGCCTTGAAATCTTTTGCATGTCGTGTGCATAACTATATTTGCAGAAAAAACGTTATTAAATTTATACAATGTGGAAAAATTACCGTCAGAACTAAAGGGAATTTATACATTTTTTAAATTTACATGTAATGTTTTATGTTAAAAGTACAATACTACCTGTTTTAAAAGTGTAAAAATAATATAAAACTAAAACTAACGCAGGCAAGAACATTATGTCAGATGGAAATATGTCGGACGGAAAAAAGCCAGAAAATCAACAACAGAACAAAGAGTAAAAAGGTTAATAAAGTGTGAAAAGCATTTCTAGGACGAACACTGTCTAGGTATTCGTCCTTGGGTCAAATCATCACAGCTGACTATATGCTCATCACTGGTCCGAACTCATGACACAATTTCGTTTTTCTTTTTCACTGTCGCCAAGTTTATATTAATTATCGCTCTTGTTGTTAAATCATCGCCCGACAATGTCGCGTTTGTTCACATTACTCACGAAGAAGAAACCAAACACATCGTCGCTTGATGGATCGGTGTTTCGGTGATCGGTGCTTTTACAGACTCCTTAGCTACGTTGCAATAGAAAAATAAAAAATAAAAATTATAGAAGAACTAAAAACATAATACATGTTATGTAGCGTGTGACTCATTTCCTATTTTTTATTACTTCACTACATCCAGCTTTAGCTTCAGTATCAAGCAAATTATTCAAGCAACCATGAAATAATCGAATAAGTCGTTATAAAAACATACAGCGATAGCCATTAATCACACATCCTGAACAACAAATAATGTTTGTCGTTGAAAAAGGATTTGACGATAATTAACCAACTTGTATTCGATCATTAGGGAGATGGTTACTATTTTCATTTTCTTTTCCTTCTTGCGCATTTTCCTAACGGCTTGGGTTATCGATGTTACAAATAATTTGAAAGCCCAACGTGTCGCAAACATATCCACGATATATGATACCCTACCATTTTTTGAAACACATTTAGCATACAACGACAAGCCTTGCATGTGGTGTTGCTTGTGCACACATTGTTTCACACAAGGAAATCAAAAAATTATTATGCACTTACACGGTTTTTGATATATTTTTTTTGTGGATTTTGCTACATTGTTTGTTTTTTCGGTAATTTTTCTTCACAGCAGTCACAAATGTTTAAAGCCACCAAAGTCTAATTCCTAAATTCTAACATATTTTGGGACAACGTTACATAAAAATAATATATAGTAGGGAGGCATGGGAATAGAATCTATTCAACTACTTTAATGTCATATATGTTTAAAACTAAAACAAAAAAGAAACTTATTCGCCACGTATTAAGAAAGAAGTAGTAATAATTTTTTCTCATGTCGTCTTATGGAAATTTACTATTTTTCTATTTAGATGTGGAAAAGAATCAGTGTTCTAGAAAACGACGATAGAGGGCAAAAGGGTGTCTTCGTACTGATCTTGTACACCAAATCAACATTATTTAAATTTTACAATTTTCGTTCTTAGATTTTACATATCTATGTACTCATAAGAATAAATTAAAGCAATAAGAAAATGTTTATCTCTCACACCAATTGCACATCAATATACGTAAAGACGTCAGAATATAATTAAAATCCGAAATTTTTTGTTACATAAGATACTCTTGATATTGAAAATAGGCACAAGGAATTACAATGTAAGAAATACAAGGAAAATAAGCTTCAAAGTAAGAACCTGTTAATGCTACAGCCTTTTACTACACTGATAACAAAATTAATACCTCTAAATTGTAAATCAATGAGGATGGTTTCTTCTTTTTAGTTTGAGATTCAATCAGTAGATTACTTACACTTTCCAGATTGTGACTGCATTAATCCTGCCATAAAAGGAAACTTTGAAAACGCAAAAAACACAAATCCATTGACTGTTTCCTCAAGACGTAGCAATGAGTCTTCTACAAAGTTTTGATTAAGTTTAGGACTATTTTGTCGCTCTGCGAACATATACTGTTAACACTTGAAATTAGATTAAGTGGATCATCAGCACCTGATTGGCAGTCATCGTATAGATTTTTATCATTCAGTGGGGTGCTTATTTCTACATCTACAGAAGTTAGATCATGAGTTTCGTGATCTGGAAATTTCTTTAAAATCTGTTGTCCATAAAACCTTTTGTGTTGATCCTTGTTTTTTCTTTACAGGACGCTTATTCTGCAGTCGACGTTTCAGTATGTTGAAGAACGTATCCTGCATTGAATATAAAAGAAAAAGAAATAAACAAAATGATTTAATAAACATATTTGAATTGCTTCCATTGCCGGGTAGCCCAGGATAAAGTTTGCATAGGTGCTTTGAAACACTTTCCAGTGTACATGATAAACTCCGGGGTTTTTACTGTGACCTTTCTCTTTCTTACTGCCATTTGGAGATGTGATGGAACGTTTGGTTATCGTTCTCGCTGTCAGACGTCCAAGAACTACTGCTTGATCATGCAGTTCTTAGTTTAGAAATTATCGGTGTAGATGGGGGTGTGGTTGTTGATGATGATGGTGTGACAACGTTTTTCTAAAAATAAGTATTTTTAGGTATAGACATATAGATCACGAGGTGTCATAAAATATGACAAGGACAAAGTTCTTTCACAAAATAACACCTTACAAATGGTCTACAAGGGTCGCCATAACTTCAATAGTGCACTCGGTCAAATAGATAGCTAGCTTAGCTTCGAGTATAATCTAAAAAGTTGCTTTAATTTATTTCAAGTGATAATACAATATCCAACTTACATTTGCATAAAAAAACTTTGATGTTTTCTGGTAAACAGCGTGGCCAGCAACTTGCTTCAACCAAAAAATAAATTTTCTGAGTCGCGCTTATTGTGTATATCGGGGTCAAACTCACGTGTTAATTTGCGGCGGGTTTTTTAAGTGATGTGGATAAAATTAATTTTAATGTCTTTCATTTCAGTGTGCGCATGCATGGAACTGCGTATATTCTTTCGCATTTGCAAGGAGGAAGAATGAAAATAACTCCATAAAATGATTTGGCCAAGCTGGATTTGTCAGGCGTACAATGCAGCTGGGATCCTTATTATGTCATATTAGCTCATTACATAAAGGTAGTTGGTCATTTACTTGCTATTGTCCAGTAGAAAGATATTTTAGGAAATTTTATAAGTATGATACATTATATAAGCACGTAAAAAAGGATCACAAAGCTTACTTGACAGACGATAATCACGATGGTTCTTCAGAGGTTGTGGCAGTACAGGAGTTGCAAGTTGTGTGGAGGGGGATGATAATAGAAGCATTGATAGCGCAGAAGATGTTGATGAACTTGTTGGTGAGGTATAGCTAATTCTTACTACACAATTTTTATTAAGAACCCAGCTAGCTAGTTTATAAGAACGTAGGGGCTGAAATTTTACTGACTGTAAGGAGAAAACATATTTACTTTCAAAAAGATATTGTGATTGAAACAACATGCTCACTGTAGACCTTTTTTAATATTTTGGTTTATTATTCTTAATTTTCCTTATATTTTGTCATTATTGAAAAGAAGTGCCTCCAGTGCAAGAAATCATTCTGGGAAATGCATTGGTTTACAAACAGAAAAATGGAGTTTATGAATTATCTAAAGTGCCAGAGACTTTTGTATTTGTTTCTGTCATTGCACGCATTCAACAAATGCTGTTAAATTATGATTTGGCTAAAATTATAACAGCAAAAATTCCATCACTAGGAAAGACTGACAGATGTTATGATGTTTTTGATGGAACATATTTCAAGTTATCCGAATCTGCCAGCCCCTTCTTTTTCAAGATACTGTGGAAATATGTAACCCTTTGGGAAATCGAAACGAAGAAACAGATCATGGACAAATACTCCTTTCAGGATGTTTTATCTTTATTTTTCAATGAAATGGAGCAGTTTAAAGATGGTGTAAACTTTTTAATAGATGAAAAATTACAGATATGTTTTGGAAAAGTTCTTTTCTGTCTTGGAGATACAGAAGGACAGCGTCAAATAGGTGGCTTTAAGGTTGGTGTGGGTTTTGCTTATCGCAAGGGCAGATTTTGCTATGCCTTGGAGGCTGATGTTCGAAATAATGTTGACCCAGGTTGTTTTACCCAACACACTAGTTCATTGTGTATGCAGGAATGTGTCTCCATTGAAAATGCTTCTAATGAAAGAATTAAAGGACAATTTCAAAACTACATCTGGACTGAACAGTCGCTCTTGTTTGGTTAAACTATGTAATTTTGATGTCACTAAACATTTGCCACATATAATGCAGACAGCTTGCTCTAAGTGTGTGAATGGATCAAGGTTTGTTCACATTAGATGAATTCAACCACAAATTTAGTATTTTTCCGTTTACATAAAGTGACACAAAAAGCAAACCAGAACCTCTGAAAAGAACATAAAATTCTCCAATCTCGTTACCACATACGTAACAAATATTATAATGCTACATAGAATGTGTATAAAAGTATATTTTTTTCATTCTTCACTACTATCATAATTTTAATTGCATGAAATATCATAGAATAGTTCAACCTCGTCCCCAGGACCTCTTTTCGCTTTTTTGATAATAGTTCAACCTCGTCCCCAGGACCTCTTTTCGCTTTTTTGATATCGGGGACGGCGCGAAGAAGAAAGCCCTGGACCCGGCCGCTTTCTACACCCAGAAATCTTGGGTGTAGACTGCAGCGTCAGCACTTTCACTAAATGTCGCCAGTTCTTTATATGGTTATGTGACATCCATATATGGAGTAAAACTAAGAAATTAAAATTATTTCAAAAAGTGAACGGCGAGTTAAACTGTTAAAAGGGTTCAAAATGGACAAGACTTTGCAATTTTGCAACACACTGTTTTAATTAATAATATAAATAACATTGTCTTCGCCACAGCAAGTTAAATGTTTCGAGCATCTTTTAAATGGATATGATGTTATTGGTGTTTTACCTACTGGTTTTGGGAAATCCCTGTTTTGTTTCATTTGTTGGCAGACTTTTTGCCCAGAAAGAGTGTCCAAAATATAGTATTGGTGGTGGTGTGACCTCTAACTCTATCATAGAGGACCAGTTGAAAGCTTTACATGTGAGAGGTATTGTGCTGGGGTGCTTCATTTGGAGCAAACAGTTGGTGCCAGAAAAATTGTTTTCATGTGATAAGAATGGTGAGCCTGAAATACCAATTTCAATTAAAAATGGCGAATTAAAACTAGTATTTGCCCACCAAGAATCTCTGCTTAGTGTCAGAGGACGAGAATTGCTAAAAAGTTCTGTTTACCAAGAAAATGTTGTCAGTTGTGTTATAGAGCACATTGTGTAAGCACGTGGTGAGTAAAAACACTCAGTGAATCATTTTTTGTTTGTTTTGTTTTGAAAAAACACTTTTTTGCTAGAAACGAATTTTAAAATGTTTGTTATGCGACAATGTAAAACTTTATTTTGGATGTTGCTTCCACTTTACAAATCAATTCGCCGACCCTCTGACTTTGTCAATGGTGAACTCAAGCTTCCAGTGTACTGTATTTTTTCTAGCTAGCTAACTAGCTATTATATATATTAATGAACAAATATTTTTTCTCTCTCTACCTATAACTACATATATACATACTATACATTATAACTAAAACTATGCTGTTCTAGTAAATTTGTAAATTTAAAACTTTGTATATTGCTACATAAAATAACATATTATATATATGTGTATGCTTAAAAAATATAAACTTTTAATGTGATTTATTTGATTTAAAGGGGTGACGATTTCCGAAAAAAAAATGGCGAGTTATCTACGTTAAAGGCACTTTTCCCAGATGCCGTTACATTGGCTCTAACCGCTACTGCTGCACCAGACACTGTAGAATATTTGATTAAATCGCTCGCCCTTATTACGTATGAAGTCATTGCTGTATCGCCAAATCCAAAAAAAATGTGTAGTCAAACATACAAAGACGCCCAAACACTAACGTGGGTTTAAAAGAATTTTAAACCGTTGGCTGAAAAATTAAACGTGCAAAGAGAATACTATCCATGACAATATTTACATGCATTTAAGATATGTGGATATCGGTACAAATTATTTGAAATCATTATGTTGGTGACAATATTTGTCCTAGAGCAAGATTGTTTGCACAGTTCCATGCTTCTTGCACTACACAAATGAAAAAGGATATATATATATTGAAGGAGTTAAAGAAATCAGATTCTACAACTGCTTTAGGTATGGGTGTTGATGCTCCAAATATATCTAAGTAATATTATTCACTTAAGTCCTCCGTGAACATTAGAGTCATTTGTGCAAGAAATTGGAAGAGGAGGAAGAAATTGTGTAGCTTGTGATTCACTTTTGTATTTCAACATTTCTGATTTGGCATCTGGTATGGATTGCTCTCTCAATGGCATTTTGCTGATATATATTAAAAGGTTCAGATGAAAGTTTGTCACTGTCTTTATTATATACAGATTTAATATTTATTGTTGATGTGTTGTTTGTAAATATCCTGTGTTGCTATATTGTTGTTTCATTTTTCTTCAGATTTATTGTCAGAAACAGACATTTGTAACCTTTTTCTTGGTTGATTTGAACATTACGTAGTGTCCAATAACACCTTTTTTTGTCCTGGTCTTTCCTGGGTGAAAAAGGGTTCAGTCGCTTAATGTCGCAGCTTGGTATGACCTTCGAAATTCCCACATTTTATTTATAAACGTGTGACAGTTTCTACATATTAATTGTGTTAAAAAATCCTCTTGTGTAATATCTAGTCCACATGTTCTAATATTTTTTTGTTGAAATTTTGTTTTTCTTTTGCTTTATTTGAAAATATATTCACCATATGCTTTTTTTGGAAGGCTTTGACACATACCCTGCAATGACATCCATCGTATTCTTTTCGTACATATAACTTCTTGTGCGTATTTTTTTGTAATTTTTTTCGTCATTTTTAGGAAAAATGTAATCTATAGGCAAGAAGTATTTGTTTATATACTTTACCTTGTTATTTTCTTTGTTCATTCTGTATTAAATTTTTGGGATTACCAATTTGAAAATAAGCATTCACTTACACCTTGCAGAGTACACAAAATCTATACCATTTCTCGTTAAATTACTCTTAATTATTATTTTATAGACCTACTATCACCTAGCTAATCACAACACCTACATTGGCAAAATATTTTTACTGCTAGCTAGTGCTAAGCTTGCCACATAGTATATATATATATATGAATGATGTATATATTTGCAAAACTACATCAATAGCTAGCTACATAAATATCTCTATTTCTTTCTCTAGAAAAACCAATTATAACATTTTATTTTATATTTTCAGAATGAAAAAACAGCCTCTTCTTTTTATTTTATTTTCCATCCAAGTTTCTTTTCCCATGTGCGCACCAAGACAGAGGGGCTACCATTTTTGTTTATAACTTGATGATACAGGCGACTCGTGTCACTCGCGGAATGTTTACAAATTTTAAGCATAATTAGTGAAAGTGAGGCTACCAATCATATTGCAAATCCGACCGGCGGGGACCAGGGCCTTCTTCTTCGCGCCGTCCCTGATATCAAAAAAGCGAAAAGAGGTCCTGGGGACGAGGTTGAAAATAGTTGCCTATGATATTTATTTTAACTTCATCTTGTATGAGGGTGCAGGGTTCGTAAAGTAACCTCAATAAATTCAGGTTTTCATATCTCCTGAAATACTTGCTCCATTGTAACTACTCAAGGCATCATTTGTTGCTTGGTTAACTAGAAAGCAGGACTACTTAACACAGCAACCCGTGTACTTTTGGTTTTAAAATACAAGTTGATGATAAACTTTGTCAATTTTTATTTAACTTTCTAAATAAATATTATGACCCAAAAAAGTACTTGGTAATGATGATTTATAAATAATTGCTAAAAACAACAATATTTCAATTTACGCTATAAATTGTGATCAGAATCGTGATTCTTCCAGTGACAATATACTCCGATAACAGTACGGATACGTAGCGTCACAAATTCTAATTTTTAGTTGTATAAATCAAGAATAACATTTGGCTTATTTTTAGAGAGCCTTTTCATGTGTTTCAAAGATTTATACCAAACAGGGTTAAAATGAGTGATTTGAGCAAAGTTTTAACTTCTAATTTCCAGCTTAAAATTGAAATTCGTATTAAGCGGTCAAAAAAAATTAGCAAAAGAGAAAATTTACTTAATTATTTTCTTCTATGCATATTTGGCAGCTCGGCTGCTTCCAGCAACGAATAGACTTTGTTTCGCACTATCATAAACAGAAGAAGCCAGATTTTTTACCTTATTGCAAGATAAAGTGTTACGGATACTTCATAACGCTAAGAAGCATTGTTTCAACACCTTTGAATCGTATGACGTAACTCCTCCAACTCTTCTTCTTCTTTTTTTCTTTTTGTTATTTTTTGCCTCCGCGGGACAGTTACCATCTGAAATTACATAAAAGTTATAATAACCCTCTTGATTGCGTCGCGCAAATTTAGTAAAAAAAATCAACAAATAAGTTGGCGGAGTACTTACATTTTCTTCTTCGCCCTAAAGTAAGAAGAAAATAATCAAAAAATAAAATTTAAATACAGTAATTGTGTTCGCTATATAGGTCATGTAACAAGAATTTATTCTTTTTGTATGAGCTAAAAATATGTTTTATGTTTTGCACAATGCATTTTTTATCCATATTATTTATAATATAATATGCAAATAAATTTTCGATGTTACAGTTGATTCTTCATAACTCACACACACAAATATGTCGGTCTCTGAAACCTACAAACCCGTTTCAGGCTGAAAAATATCTCTATAACTCAAATACTCGAAAACTCGTACATCTCGGTTCGTAGAACAAATTTGAGTGTCTCTGTTTTCCTTTTCTCGTCGAATATTGTCAAAGACACCAGAACTAAAACTGTTGGAGAAAAAAGCAAAAAAATTCCCGTTGATGGGATCATACTTAAAAATCATATTGTTGACCTAACTAATGGAAGAAAATGTATAAATACAACAACGTCTTATTTGTTTCTCTTGTATTTTGAATGTTATTGCAAAGGATTTCCACCATTTTTTTTTTGTGACTTTAACTGTAACAAAGGAAACCGTTCTTTTTCACATTTCCTTCTTTCTCAAATAATGATGATGAATATGCCAAAGATAATCAAGATGAGGATGAAAGTATGGCACCAGCGCGTCTTTTGACGAATGAAATAGAAGATCAGCTGGAAATAATGCAAGACCTCTCCATTTTCGGTACACATGGCAACAAAAGTCGCTGTCTTGCATTGAATATGTAAAGCTTGTTAACCAAGGAGCGGGTAAAAAACCTAAACTAAACTATGTGACGGACTTTTACCACAAAAAATAATAAAAGGTAAAAAGTTTCCAAAAATACCTGTCACAGTCTTTCTTTTTGATTTACTAAAATTCTCTTGATTGTTCGTACTTTTCTAAGGTCCCGTAAAGGTTGAAGTTATCGAGAATCAGCTTTTGGGTTAACTCGATGCACACTCTAACAATTTTTGTCAATAAGTGTCGCTTATGTAGTTTTAGACAACACATGGGCGCTTTTTTATCACATTGACAATTTGTAATTTTTTTAATCAAAGGGATTCTTAATTTTATTTGAATATCCCAAATTTAGAAGACGTATTAGAGTGCCACCCCTCCACCTAGAGGTTCGAATGATAATAGTAAAGAGAAAAATTAGTATTAATAGAATATTTACTTAGATTTTAATCTTTCTAATTTTTCATACGTGTTGTTTGACATTTGTTTTGTAATATAACTTTTCTTTCGTTTGTTGATGGAAGTAAAGCATAAGCTGTAATCAAGCCGGTTGATAGATCCGATTAAATCGGAACTTATTACTATCTTTAACAATTTCAATAATCCACAAAAGAGTTGTAGCCGTAAAAGTAATTAACATCTTGAAGGCTCCAAGTTATCATCAAAACTTATCTTCTGCGACAAACAAATTACCTTTGTATGAGAAGGACAAGTTGTCAATGAATCTTTTTTTTAAAAAAAATGTGATAATATTAGTGTATATTATTTTAAATCTGTTAAACTAGAAAGGTGAATTATATTTGCATCACCACAAGCCGTGATCAATCCTTAAAAAAGCACCCTATTCGAGTTATTTATGGTTTGAAGTCGGATTTGAATTTTTTTTAACTAAGCTTTTTATTTTTCTTCAAAAAACAACAATTTTCTGAAATGACGAAAAATTTTAAACAGTCCTTTTCTTCTTTACTAAGTTCTTCAAACATATATTTTACAATTTTTCAGTAGTATTTCCCCTTAATATTTCTCCTAAAAATTTCCCCTTAATATTTCTCCTTAAAATATCCCCTTAACATTTCCCCTTAAAATTTCTCCCTAATATTTCTCACTAATATTTCTCCCTATTAATATTTCTCCCTAATACTTCTCCCTAATATTTCTCGCTAATATTTCTCTTTAATATTTCTCGGTAATATTTTTCCTTTATATTTCTGTATAATATATAAAAATATTTGTCTTTTGGAGAATTTTGTTAAATTCGATACAAATTATCAACCAACTTTTTTGAGCGTCCGTAGACGTCCATACTAAAGTCGGACTGATTAAGAAGTGTCTATCAAGCGCTTATTGAGGGTATTATTAACTAATAGGTATTTTTAATCGGTTTATGCGGGAAATTCACAGCGCTAATTGGCTAAAAAGTCTTAATGGCAGGCAACTAAAAGGATAGCTATAAATGAAAACAAATGACATTGTCAGAATTTTTAAAACATAGCTACATCACTTTGCCGGAAAAACAGCAAGAAATGTTAGTAATTTTAAACTTATGTTCGATGGTGCAGACATAAATAATTGCGTTTTTAATATAAACATCAGCACAATGAGAAACAAGCAAAAAAGCATCAAATTTGCGTGATGGACATTTCTTAAGACGAAGAATAAACCTGATTTTAAAAGCGTTTTTAAAAAAATTATATATATTGTTATTCGAAAGTTTTGTTTTCTTTGTCCATGTATTTGAGAAATTGAGACAACGAATTTCCATTGGCTATCGTTTCCACAACCTGTGTTTTGCAACCTTCTCACAAGTAAAACCTTAAAAGCGTCCTTGTTCAGCGAGGTCCGTGACCCTCGGTCAGCGTATCGACCTCACAAGCTCGGGTTGTAGCTACTCTTGACCTGGTGTAATATTTCTCGTACTGATTGATTTTTCTTTGCCAAAGACGAAAATGGACTTACCATTTATTCTGAAACACCTGATATATATAACATGCACACGTTAATGTTGAGGTAATCTAGCAGACAATTGGATACTTACGGAAATCTTGCACTCTATAACATTTTTGTCAAGAACACGACGTTTCGCAAAATCCTTTGTCGGTGAAAGTGAGTAAATGTGCATTTTGAAAATACAGATTTGTTTAATCAAAGGAGTAGAATACTACACAATTCTATTTGGTGCTGGGTAATTTCACCACACATTCGTCTTTTATTTTCCAGCAAAAAGTTTTCTTTTCCCTAATTATGCGTCGGTCTAGTTTTAATAACTTACTCCAATTTAGTAAAGAGAAAAAGAAAAATTTTGTCAGCGGAAGACCAAAACTTAATTAACAAGGAGCTATTACACATTTTTACTACATTAACAACAAGTTACGGTGGATAAACAGTTTGGGGAAAAACTGTCAGCGGGAATAATTTAGTACGGTTTTCTACTCACAAATTTTGGCGAAATATTTTTTTTATGAAGTTCATTTGATTTAATTAGGGTACATCATAAAGTATATTTAAAAAAATTAAGTCCAGAATTTTCGGGGAAAAATTTTTTTTGTCAAAACTCTAAATTTCAGCCAAAATTGTACATCGGCCTTTATCCCCTGACACTTAAGTTTTATATAAATAATTTTGAGGTCTAAAATAAACGAGGTGAGATGTAAACATGCTTTTCTTATGCATTTCAATTAATGTAGAAAATATTATTTAGTAAGTCAAAATTTTTACTTGAAAAATCGTAACTTGCCATGCGCCTGACACCCACGACCCCATGCTGGCCTCTATCCTCGTTTTGTAAGTAACTGATTTTTCTGCACATCTAAATCAGTTAGCAAAAAATATAACAAGAAATTTTGTGTTGATAAATTTTTACAAAAATAAACACATAAACACAATTTGTAATTTTAAAAAGCGTAAATAAACACCACATTTTAAACGGTTTTATTTATGGCAACCTTATTATTTAAAAAACGCATATTACTGCTTCTCCATAATATTTGGCGAATAATTCGTTTTAGTTTTACAGAAATTGGTTGACTTCTCTAGTCTCAAATATATCCCTAATATATTCTTAACTGTTGGCACAGGCTCCGTTTTAAGAACTGTATTCTAATAAACGTTTTTAAAATCACTACTTTAATATGAACTACATGTTACTGAGATATATGTCAGGCTCTTTAAGTGGAAAAAATATCAATTCATACAGTTATTCGCACACTAAATGAATACAAAGCTACAATTTGTGCATCAACAATATATGATAAGTAATGTGATCGCACCTATTGGAGGTGTTGTTGTAAGTGACAAAAGCTACTATTACACCTGCATGCCAAGTTTTTTGGTCCCAAACCAGAGCCTTAGATGCAGGCTATTATTCGAAATGGAAAATCAGGAATATTTGGATACGTAATTAATCTGATTTCCTGATTTTTTTTAGGTTTTACCTGAAAATCAGGAAATATCGGGTTTGCGCGCCAATTTTGGAGTTTTCATTTGCGAACTACAAATTTTGCTGTTCTGTCTAAGTGCAATATTGTTTATAGTATTTTAGAGAATTGAAGATTTGACCATTTTTTGACATCGCAAAACAAATATTGTACCTTGAAACGTCAAATTTCGCACATGTATGTATGGCCTATCAACAAATAATAAGGCATTCAGTGTAAAAAAGGTTTAGCTCAGCACCGAACAGAACGTATCTTATTTGTCGCTTGCGATACGCTGGCTTATTGATTAATTGCTTACTATTGTTAAGACAGAAATTTGCCAAGAAACTATTCACGTTACCACACCATCACTTCCGTATTGATTAGAAATTTATTTAAGAAAGCAATTCATTGTAATACAAAAAACCTTTTCTCTCTTGTTAAAAAGGGTAGTTAGCGTTGAAAATAAAACATTAAAGAAACGTTTCACCTTAAAATCGGTATTTTGTTTCGAATTGCTGCGCGTTGGTTTGTTTCAAAAATTTTTCACACAAATCGATTTTAATGAACTATTTGTCTCGTGTTTTCATTTAAAAGTTGTATTAAGCATGTGCATGCTTAATACAAGCTACCTGCACTAATCGTTCAACCCGTTGTAAACAATTGACTGTTTCCTGTTCTTTTGATTAAAGAGAGGCTGCGATAAAGTAGCTAAAATTGTTGGAAAGTTTGCACTTGCAATCGCATTGTAGGTTTCACTCAATGTACGACATGCTGCATACTTGTATTAAAACCGTTAACTTTAATGTCTGTTAACGTCTGGATTTTGCAAGAGGGAAATACGCGTTATTAGGCATTCTGATTGGCTTAGTGCTCTTGACGACGGGCCGATATGCAGCGGTATTGCCCGTCGTTAAGAATAATGGTAGCTTACAATGTAAACAAGCACGATATGACAAGTTTTAAGACGCATTGGAAGTGATTACATATCTAACTCCTATAACACATTTATCGAGAAATACATTTCATAGGATAGAAATACAAGACGACGAACAATATAAAAATCGTTAAGTCCATGTTATTTTTGGCTAGTTAGTTGAAAAAGATATTTGCTGTAACTAAATTTTGTCATACATTCAACTTTTCGCATTCTTCGGCAAGTGCCAAACATCGTAATGGTTTGTTTACAAGAATTAATCGTATAGGGACAAATTCTGCTTAAAATGTTTCTGTATTTAGACGTACTGTTTCAAGTTTTTACCTTGAGTATGTTAACGAAAGTGGTTAATTACAGTAGACTCCCGGTTATTCAAACCTGCACTTATTCGAAATTCTCGGTTATTCGAAGCGATTTTCATTCCCCTTAAATTTTCTAACTCGTTTTAGAGTAAATCTCTCTCAGTTATTCAAACTTCAGTTATTCGAAAATTCGTTTATTCGAAGTGGTTTTCTAACCCCCTCGGCTCAATATTCTCTCAGTTATTCAAAATTCTTGACAATAGCTGGAGTAAAAGTGAGAATTTTCAACTTCAAACACTTTTTATAAAAGAAAAATAGTCTTTATTCCTAAAAATAAAACTATGTACAAAGCAATTTTTTTAAAAGTCGAAGTAAACAATGTGCCTCCACAAAAACCAACATTATCGGAGATAGAGGATGCCCTGGAATTGATCGATCGCTGGTCGCTTTTTGATAAAGATGGTGATGAAATAAGGAAAAAACTACAAGCGATAACCAACAAATGTAACCAGCACTTTACCGAGGGCAAAAAGCAAACTTTTATTGAAAACTATTGCACAAACACTTCATAAGAATATAGATATGAAGAATGGTTATTGTTGATATTTGTTTTAAGTAAACATTATATTTGTATATTTTAACGTTTGAAACACTCGTTGCGTTTAAAACTGTGGAGTAGAAACTTGATATGACTACTTTTTTATTCAAATCCCTCCAAAAAATCCGTCAGAGTGGAAATTGGACGAAAATAATTTTCAGTTATTCGAAATTTCGGTTATTCGAAGTAAATTCCTATCCCCCGTGGAGCTTCGAATAACCGGGAGTCTACTGTATATTATTATTGATTATTTTAGACCCCGTGCTGTACTGAAAATATCGCCCCCAGTCCTTGCACCAAAAACTCAAGCTCAGTTGGTACTTACACCTCGGGCAATATTATGTCATACAGCCTGGGATAATCGGTTATTATTAATAACGCAATTTACAATTTTTAATTCAACTGGGCATTCAACGCCAGGTAACACAGTAAATTGCGGCTAAACCCATCACCAAAACGTCGGGTATCCAAGCCAGTGTTTATTAAGATATTATTAATGTTCGTACTTACTCGAGTTTGTCACGTACTCCATTGAACATGTTTTCTTTTTAAGTAAGGTGTTTTTATGCAAACGCAAATCAGTCTATAAAGAACAGAAATATTTATTGATAAAATGATGCTTCGAATATTTAGAAGTTCTTAGTTTTCGTAAAAAAATGTACTTCGTCATTACAACAAAGATTCACTCACCTTCGTAATCAAACGTTGATCGTCAGAGAATATTTTCTTCAAACAAACCCGCTTAGCCTTTACACGCTATTTTTATCGTACAGTTTTGGTCAATTAGGTTTTTTGAAAAAATAATAAATGCTGTTCTGAGATTTATAAAGTTATGCGTCATTAAGTTTACATTCCTTCAAAACGACGCATCATTAGTGCTGTAAACTTTGTATAAATTATTTTTTTCATGCAGTGGCGATGAAATAAATAGAAAGATACGCTACGTGCTAGTGCGAACAAAAAGACTCAATAATGCTTGCATAATGAACAAATTAAATTTCGTACAACCCATAGAGACATTGTAATAAAAATCAAAAGTCGATCAAAAAGACGTCATCAATTCTGCGAGTTGTAAGAACATAAACATAACATAAACACAAATTAATTCCTCCATTTTAAATCGCAATTCTTAAATACGTTCAGCAAAACTAAGGTTACAGTAATAATATACCAAACTTACTCTAGTATTGCCACCAAAGATTAAATTTTTCCGTCTGCAAAGTAAAAGAGGGTTGAAGACAGGGACGGGAATCTCATATTGAAGGATATAGGCAGCATTGTGCGTTCAGGGCGTGAAAATTGAGTTTAGTACTATTTTCAACAAAAAAAGCAGGAAAGTGATAACAAAATCCTGAAAGATAAAGCGGAAGAAGATAAAAATAAACAGGTTTTGCACAAATCTGTTCCACCCGATAAAGAACGCTACTTTATAACCTTGATATGAACTTCTTTTAGATATGAACGTAACATGGTTGCTGTAAACCGGTAATACTGAATAATGTAGGTGGGTAACGTAGGTTTGCCATGTACCCCAGTAAACACAAAGACGTCTTAAAGACGGGTTTTCTCGTCTCTAACTCGTCCAGACGTCTTCCGACTAAAAAAGACGTCTGAAAGACGTCTTTATTTGGTCTCTGTAAGACCAGTAAAATCTCATTCGAAAGAAACGTCTCAGAGACGTCTATATTTGGTCTCTGTAAGACCAGTAAAATCTTGTTCGAAAGAAACGTCTCAATGACGTCTTTATTTGGTCTCTGTAAGACCAGTAAAATCTCGTTCGAAAGAAACGTCTCAAAGACGTCCTTGTTTGGTCTCTGTAAGACCAGTAAAATCTCGTTCGAAAGAAACGTGATATGAAACGAGATATTTTACAAGCAGGGCTCAGACCGAATTGTTGATTGGCGAAAATAAAATGACGCTGGTGTTCAAGACAACCTTCAAAGATACTAAATGATATTGTTCATGGTCAACAATTTTAATTTTGTAGTATTACACTGTATATTTTGTGTTATACATGCACGCTTTTTTATAAGCGAAACAGCAGTTTAGCTTAATGCAACTTTGGTTTTTCTGTTTTAAATGCTTGATTGTTGCTTATCTGTTGCTCATTGAACATTCATCTTTTAGAACAAGAAAAGTTTCCGAAAGTAATGATTTGGTTTTCGTTGTTGTTGCTTATAAAAAAAATTGTATGTGATATTATTTTATTCTTTGAAACTGTTTATTTATATAAATTATAGAAATATACATTTTCTATTAAATACTTCATCATCGTTTTCTTAATCCTTTTCTTGTTTTGGTTTGTCACACCTCCATCAGAATCAAAATGACTAAAATCCTAATACGCATGGGCTAAAATTATTTGAAGCAGGCCTGTCTTGGCAGTATAACGTTTGAAAGAGACTAAATAAAGACGTCTTTAAGACGTTTTGGTACCTACGAGAACGTCTCTAAAACGTCTTTAAAACGTCTTTAACACGTCGCAAAAAGACGTCTTTTTTACGTTTCTCAAAGACGTCTTTAGGCGTTACGCTTTTAGACGGGTCAGAGACGTTTTAGAGACGTCTCATCTGGTCTTTAAAAGACGTTTTAAAGACGTGTTTAAGACGTCTCGTGTTTACTGGGACGTTGCATCAATTGTGAAAGAATGTTTAGCTAGCCGAATTTTCTCATCTTAGAGAACACGTAGCTGAAATGCTTGCGCCATATTTAAATAGCTGCAAGGTTTCTTACAAACTGTTAACGCCTGTGTATTTATTTACGGACTACTTTTAGAATAATTTTTTTTTCCTAAAGCTTTTTCACAACTGTAATTGCACAAATAATTCCGAAAATTTAAAGCAGCACTTTCAACTTCATTTTCCAAAAAAACAATCTACAAAGCAAGAAGATGTGTCTAACATTGTTAACTATCTACTTTGTAAACAAGTATCAAATAAAGCTTTTTAGAGAACTCTACAGCAGTAAACTTTGAAAATTTGTGGTGCCATTCAAAGTACGTCTGCAATTGTGTCTTTTGTCATACAAATCTCCTCTGGCCTTATCTGCACCTCGTAAAGTCTGCTTTTTAATTGGGAAGAGATTTGAAATCCTTGAAAGGACACTCCTTCAAAAAAAATTTGACTAATTTGCTCTAAATTAATGAAGCTTGTAAACAACATAAAGATTTAACTTTATTTAGCTAGGTCTATTTAGCTAGATTTAGTAAACAAATAAACAAACTCGCTAACTTACCACCTTTTCCAGCAGAGAAAAGTCAGCGACTTAAAACTTTGAAATGACAACATTCATATAAACAGTAACGGACTGCAATTTGATTTCCTCTTGCTTCCATGTCTTAGCTGTCTCCATCTTTTTCTCCCTTTATTTTTCCGCGTAGATTTTAAGATTCCACTTTCGCTAGCGTAATTTCAATATAGAATCACTGTGCAATTTTATCGATTGCTTCTTCTACAAAATGTTTTTGAAGTAGGAGTATTTCCAGTAAAGAAAAACTAACATTTATCGCCAGTTGAGCCACGAGTAGAAGTAACGTTTAAGCCTCCCCTCGATCCTGTTGTACAATCTGTTTAAAACGCTCATTTCCCAAGATATTTTTGTTCATTTTGAGCCTTTTCTTCTTATAATTGAAATTATCGTTGATTCTTATTCTTCCGGCGTAACTGCATCCACCAAGACAATTGAGCGTTCACGTTTTCTCTTTTATTCTAAACTTTGCATTGGACCAACTCAACAAGCTCAGTGCCACAATAAACTTTGTTTATCAACAAAATTCTTTGCATTCTTTAAAATTAGATTTAACCCTATTATCCTGAGCTTTTTTGGCTCTTGTAATTCTGAGGGGGGCACAAAGTGCCCGCGGGTCATAAATCCTGAACCACTTGTGCTTAAGTGATGAAACTTGGGTAAGTTGGAGAATGTCTTGGTACAATCTCAATCCAGGTAAAAAAATAATTTGATGAGGCATAGGGATTAGAAATGACGTCACACATCTGAAAAATGGTCATTTTCCCATTTTTTCAGTACGTTTTAATTTCTCGCGTGTTACTAATGATACGGCCTTGATTCTTGGTAGATTTGTAGAATGAATACCAAAATGTGTGTTTCACATGAAAAAAGTAATTTTAATGACGTCATTGGGATAAAAAATGACGTCATTTTGGCAAGAAAATTTCTTATTTCAACGATAAAGATAAAAAAGACCCGTTCTGCCAGAAATATTGATGCTCATGTCATTAAACATGGCATATATGTAGAACAGGGCATTTAAAGATAATCGACGTAAGGAAAACAATCTAATGACGTCATTGGGATCCGAAATGACGTCAATTTGCTGGATCGATTTTTCCTTCTAATCTGGCCTTCTTTTTGTCCCTAGTAACCATATATCACCTTAGCAACACCTTGGTTACCACTTAGTAACCAACATACATGTAATAAATATTTATAGAACCAATACAACATGTTATAACATTCTTACATGAACGTCAACGGTTTTAAAAATTCCAAAAAATTTACCCCCGTCCAAAAATGCAATACCCCCAGCAAAGTACAAAATTTTTTCCAAAATTTTCTTTTTTCATCATTAGCCTTAATAAAAGTTAGTAAATAGTCACAAAGTTTTAGCACTTACTCACATGTGTATCCAAAGTTATGCCTAGTCAAAGAGGCCGCGGGCACCTTGTGCCCCCCCCCAGGTATAATAGGGTTAAGGAAACTGCCTGTCACACACGGAATTTTGGAGTTAATTGTGTGGGTATACTCTTGACTAACTTATATTCCATTGAAGTCAAAAAGACACCAGTTAAGGAATTGTGAATGTTCGTTTGTTACGTTCACGATGGTTACCGGAACTTTTTCGCTTTAAAATCTTTTACCTTGAGGCAAACACCTGTAGCCGTAAGATTGTTTAATATTACTTTAGTGATTTTGTAAGAGCTCACGTTTACTGCTCGTATTTACATCCTTTTTTTTAAATGAAACAATCCTGATTTTTTACTTTTTAGCAAGGGAACCAATAAACTCGGGTTTTTGTTTACAGGTTTTGGCAAACCTTTTTCTGCACTCTTTTTACTGCATTGCTTTGTTCTTGACGCACTGGTCTCACAATCTGTAGGAATAGTTTCTTCTGGATTCTCACGTTTTTTTACCAGAACTAGCCCAATCCTTAGTTCTTCTTTCTTTGTCCGTTATAAAGCACAAGATTTGTTGATTTCTTTAAAAGAGAGTTAATTACGCTTACGCTCAACGTCTTCTTCTGCAAGGCTTTTTTTCCAAAAAAGCTCTTACAAAAACCTTTATCATGTGGTTTTCTTTAAAACCATAATGTTTTCTGTATATAAAAAAGCCAAAATCTATAATTGCAATGAAAAAGCAATGCCCTCAATTATTTCTTTAAATTTTGGAAGAAAAACATTACAAAGTGTTTAAAGCCGAATTCATATCACAAAATCCTTAAGTTTAACCTATATAAGTTTTTCTCAATTTATCGAAATTTCAACAGAATCAATACTAAACCAAAACTGCTTACAAATGGACCATTCAAATGGACCTTTCATTGCACATAAAACACTCCGTCAGTTTTATCAACATTCGATGAGTTTTCCTGATGTTAAACACGTACAAATTCGATGTAATTGCCCTTGCTGAAGCCTGCCTTAAGGACAACCTCTACCAACACCACAATGTCCACATACCAAGATCCTAAGCACGAGTGAAATTTACCATTCCTCGTTTCCATATTCATAGGTGTTTATTTCAGTACAGCCTAATTCTATTAGCTTTCTGATCATCCCTGTAAAAGGAAGAATACAGAAGTTCTCGCTTGGCTTCTTATACCTTGGAGAAGAACCTCCCTTTTTTCATTAAACTTTCCGTCTTTAAAGAATAGTTGTGTATTGCGATGTAGTTACTCCTATTCTTAGACCTCAATTTTTAAAAACTGTAAAGAGAACAAAGGAGGTGGGTTTGGTTTCTATGGTAAAGAAACTATTACTTTTTCATCATTTAGTCATGACGTACTTGAAAAGGTAATGGTTTCTTTACCTCCTTTGTTCTCTTTACAGTTTCTGAAAATTGAGTTGTATTTGATTGTTGTAAACATTTTAACCCAGCTCATACGAATCAGACAAACTGTCATGGTTAGATAGCTTTGAAACAATAATTTCTGAAGTCAATGGTCAAAATAAAGTGAAGTGTGTTTTTCTAACCCGTGACACAAATGTAGAACTTATCGGTGAATCAAATGAGTCCAACAAAACTGTATAAAGATATGTTTGCATTCCTTCAACTTACATCAACACGTAAGAAAAACCAACTAGATTAGGGAAAAAACTGAAGGATCCACACACACCCTATGCGATTATAAATATAAAAACGAACATTATAAACCTCTCAGCTATCGATGCTTAATAAACTTGACAACCTATTGTAAAGGTCAACATGCTTAAACTGGACGAGTAAAGTTGACGTTTGGTCGTTCCTCTTTGAAATGAACCAGTGTTTTGCTAACTTAGTCACAACTTAGTCACAAACTTGACTAGTAACTATGACAACAATAATAATTTGGGAAAAAATGATTTTGACGCGACAGTATATAACCACAGCAAGATTTAAACGTCAAATGTACATCAGCGTTCATCGTGGTCATTCTATTGCACAACCTCGAGTACCACAATTATCTAATCCGTTGTTGTGGAAATTTATTGAATATAACTTTTGGCAATTATTTTCGACCAACACCTTTCTTGGACTAACCAAGTAAACAAAATCATTAGATCAGCTCATGGAACCTACATGCTCTTAAAAAGTTCAGCAGATTTAATTTCATGTCTGGCCGCAAGATTTTAGCAGAAGCTTCAATACTTTCAAAAGTAAACTATTGCAATGTTGTGCGTGGTCAAATATATTTGATTAATAGGCTTCATCGAATTCAAGGAAAATCAACTGGCGGAGAAGGAGAGCAGCTTTGTACTTCTAGGCGTTTCCTAATGATTAATTGCTAACGACATCAGTAATATTGAGCTAATTGGCTTTCGGCATATGACTTAGAGAGTGATATATCCGAAAAAAATTTTTTATCAAATTTAGCTTAGCTTTCCAGAAATTTGACCAATGAATGATCGAGCTTTGTTGTATTACAATTAAGAAAACACTGTTTATTTTTAATAGTCAGACAAGCATTTATAATAGTGTTTCAATAGTTCGATATTGGACGACGAATATCTTATTATTATTCATTTTCCCACATCCACTTTCCACGGAAACAAATCTATGACTTATTCCTGCGCCATAACTGCTAAAAAAGCTGTGTTATACTTGGAATCCAGAGTACACGAGTCAGAATTGAGTGTATGTATATTATTACGATTTAAATGCACACGATTTTACTATTAAGAAATTTGTACATTTTGCTACAGTTAAAAAATTATGTCAGACGAAATGGATAAAAAATTCAAAAAGTTACATTTTGACCAGTTTTAGCTGGTGCGATATACAATTTTAAACTTACATGTAATATTTATGTACCCAGGATAAAATGTTAGTGGAAAGTCCTACCCTATTGCGGGACGCGTTTTTCAATATTTTTCGTTATCTGCACAGAACATAGTAAAAAAACAAAAAAAACGAGGTCGCAACAGAGTTTGAGAGAATGTAACTTACGATGCACGGATATTAAAAAAAACGAAATTAATATTTTGGCAAGATTTTTTCTAATTTTTTTCCACAGAAAAAATGAAACTTGTTCATTACATTGAGTCTTCGCCCGAATGTGAGGTTTGTTTATCGTCGCTTGATGAATCGGTTTCGATAACTTGAAATAGATGTTTGTACCTTTTAACGAACATCTCTCGAATCTGCAAGTACATTACCACCGTTAACGCCAACTCGGCCCTGAAAAGGATTTTTTGTTTAGACAAAAGTCTCTTAAATTGATTAGAATACGTACGCAACCAACATAAAGTTTTTATCGTGGAGATTTTTTATCGAGCCAAATTTTTTAAATGGACTCTTTTCTCTGGAATAAGTATGTCTAATATTTGTACACTCCTTAAACACTCTTATTACAGCAACCAGACATTTATGTTGTGTTACTTATGCAGACCAAGGAACTCATAAAATGTTAAAATTGAATCACTTTACAGCAACAAGCTAACTCTTTTACTACCATTGTATTACGATGTATAGCGAAATCAAAAATCAATTATGCACTTACACGGTTCAATAACTTTTTTTTGATCTGTTCGGTTTTTCTTTCCTTGGATACAATTTTTTCTTTTCTTTGGTAATTTTCTTTGACAGCTATCACAACCCTTGATGTTACAGAAGGTGTTCGCCGACATAAATTAAAAAAAAATAATTAATTTTAATCTACATTCATTTTATGTCTGATTTTTATAAATAGCCAATCAGCAGGATTTTTTTTATATTGTCATGTTTTTTTATTTGAGAAGCATTAAAAGACAGCTAGCCACACAGTCTCATTATTCTGCTTTGTACGACAGCTTTTGGTCTTAGGCTGCAACTGAGGACTATCTAAGTTGATTGCAACAAAATATTCAATGTAATTATGGTTTTATATCTCAGGCGTAGTTTTGAGTTAAAGTCCTGCGAGTGTCTTCGTTTATCAATGAGGGTCTTGCGAAGTGGTTCCTAGTGCATTTTAAAGCTCCAATTTGAGCTACGGAAGGCGATACTGATAAAATCATAAACTTGAATAAACTCTGTCTGGAAGAATAAAAAACATAATAAATCAAATCCTAACGCTTTTTGGACCTTAATTAGGGTGGATTTTTGCAATGTGGTTGTCGTCCTTTATCATCACGTATTTACGGACTTCGCTTACCGTATTCAAATATTATTAAAGCCCGAATATAAATTTTCTGCCGTATACTTTAGACCACTACTTTAGAAGTTGTTAAATGTTTTCGTAAACATTACAACTAAAACTACACAAAATTCTCAAGTACCACTTTGGAAATCTCATTCGTACTTTTAGCGGATAACTTAGTTACATCGCATAGTGCAAAATAATCGCAGAAAAGAGAAAGAGTTCGTCTTAGTTCGACAACCATTTTATTCAGGGCCTAGTTCTTTTTTTAGTTAATCGAGGACTCGCCGCATTGTTAAAATTCGTCCATAATAAAAATAATCAACAGTCCCTGAAAAAGAGATTTCAATTAAATTAATTTTCAATCCTTCTCTGTCCAGAATATGTCTTCGCCAAGTTAAATATTGACACGTATTTGTTTGCTACTAACTCACATCGCTCACTAGCGCAGCTACGCAGTACACGCCGCCTGTCAAAGGTCTCTTTTCTAATATCTCAGACTTTCTTGGTCAGTACACATTATATTACTAAAGACCGTGGATGGAGAGTCAACGAAGGAGACCTTATTAATGAGTTAGTGCCCTTCATGTTTTATTCCCTTGAGAGCGACGAATTTATTTATCGTTTTGTTGGATTCTTACGGTGACATTTTGCTGACAGTTTTTGCTGTTGTAAGTGCGTGTTGCTGTCTTTGCAGTTTTGGTTTACTTAAAATGGGTCGGAAAAATGTAAGTACCACTTTCTATACAATAGAGAAATACATGTAGCAAGGGAAAACTCAGCTTTCTTCTTAATTATTAATGCTAGAGAACATTCGTTGTAAATTTTATTTACGTAGCGAGTGCATATCAAAATTAGCAGAATCGACCTTAACATTATGCGGTCAAGGGTAGAAGAAAATGGGGCGAATCCCGCCCTCCCTGATTTTTTTTAAAACTCTCTTTTGTTATGTTAAAAATGTTAGTTCCTACTCCTGTCAAAATTAACACTTAAATTTCTATGAAATCCTTATATAAAATAGTAAAAATCGGACTTTCTGGCAAAATATATGGCGTTTCTTTAAAACTGAAAATAAGCTAAATAGCTTAGAGACACTAAAAAGGCAAAATCACGAAATAATTAGACCCTCTCTGAATCAACATAGATAATTTCTTAAGACGCCTGTCCGATAAAAAAATCAAAAATCCGTCGGACGTAAATGGACGTAACGTCAGAAAAACATTTTAACGTGACGTTAAATGTGTAAATAGAGAACTTTAATGAAGAAAATTTATAATTAAATATCAAGAAAACTGAAAAATTTCAGATAAAAATGGGCGTGGCATAACACCTGCTCAGAAATTTGTAGCATTTCTCTAAAATCAGGCAGCTTCGTTTCTCACAGACATTTCCAAAATCTTATAATTTGTTTTGTAGTAGTTATCGCACAGCGCCTCGAAAAATGTGAAAATTATTTTTTGAGCTCTCATGTTCGATTTAGATATATCACAAGACTTTAAGGAAATATTTTTCAAGAAAACGTTGGATAACTAGTTTATTTTATAAATCATTTTATTTTTTATACTCGATAGATTATTGGTAAATCTAGTTAAAAAATTCTCGGTGAAAATAAAAGGATAAGCCAATCAAAGCGCACGAAAAATTTCAATCATACTATACAGAAGTAAATTAATGGTTGTTCAGAATAAATTTAATCTGTGCTCACAGAAAAAATGCTTACAAAAGCAGAAACAAATTGCCACCTTTTTTATGCCACATAACGAATACACGAATTTGATTCCATTAATTAGCGCTAACTAGGGTAACCTGCATTTAGGTGGGATTTTAATTAGTACTGCCGGTGGTGTTATTGTGTTAGTTAATAAGTTATCAGGCCGTTTATTGTTTCTCAAGGGAAATCATGTCTGTTCGCTGCCTAAATTGCTAAAACGAATTCCATTTTTTATACTGTCGCTCTCAATATGGTACTGATATGTTCTTAAATCCTATTCGGTTGGGGGAATTCTGCCCCACGAGCCGATTTTTGTTATAATTTTTTAACATTTTTCCTTTACTTATTTAGATGTACAGAAGAATTACTTCGTTAAAGAATGAAGATAG
>JASGCC010001633.1:0-34318 GCA_030067915.1 Hydractinia echinata
CTTTCCACTGTGATATGTAGACAAGGAATGACGATGTTGTTAAAGTGTTGCTTGTATTCACTCTCAACCAAATCGAGAACGCGCTTGGTCTTTCCGCAACTTGTCGGTCCTGTAAAAATCGCCGTATGAGGGTCTTTTACAATGTCTAGCATTTATTCTACGGTTATGTATGCCTCGGGGTATACATAATCTCAAGATAATGTGATGAGGACATCATGGGGTTTTTGATGCTCCCTGGAGGAGAGACCCGGAACCCTTCCACTTATTTTGGCTTTGGTACGATAGATGCAGGGATCCAACCTTTGGAGACAGCCATCTCTCTTGAACCTCTACCTGCTGTAAAATAGGCCACCATTTTGAGAGCATCGCTCGAGTCCATCTTGGTGGAGGGGCTCGTTATACCTAGGAACCTTTTCCCAGCCATCGCATAGACGAATGTGAAGCCGAGATCGACTACAGTCTCGTAGAGCATGTCGATGACTTCTTTTTGCTGAGGCGTTACATTTGAACTCATGGTTTATTATGTGCCTACCGCATCTTGAAAATGTCGATATCGGGCTGTCGCTCTTGCTTTTGTTTTTGTGTGGGTAGAGGCAATGGCTCAGGGATTTCGACAGGCTGCGGAGCCGCTACAATCCGCCCACGCGAAATATAGAATCCAACTCCTACGCAAACTATGGCGGCTAGGCCTCCAGCACCATAGAGATATGCACTGTCCGGGGACTAGTGAGGACCTGCGACATGTTCCTGACCCTCTTGTGAAGTACTTTTGCCCACGTTCTTCTGCAAGTTGGCCTTGTTATTGCGGTGCCATTCGGCAAGTGTCTTGCCAGCAGCAACACGACCTTCGTTCTTCTTGGTTATGACTTGGTTAGATTCCTCGCTCATTTATCTTATAGCCCTCAAGAGCCATAAGACATTTAAATGTATATCTCTACGACTCTTCCTCCTTAGCCTCCTCCCCCTCCTGCTCTTCACACACCTTGGACACTGGTATTTGACAGTGGTTAACAGTGTGAGCAACTACCAGAAGAGGCGTTACAAACTTACCAAAAGCAGAGTAGACAAGGAGGCCCAAGTCAGCCATGGAGTCCTTGATGATAGGGTCCACCTCGATATCTTTACAAAGACTCTCTGCGCTGTCAAGCTGCACCACCTTTCTCTTTGAGTTACGTTGAACAAACTCGGTGTGAATCTTTTCGATGGCCTCTGGTGAGGCTTTATCGATAAACCCTTCGGTGCACTTTTTGGGGAGTAAGTGCTTCTGCCCACGACGTATGGCATCTTTTAAAGCTTGGCGCTTGTCAATGGGTTTGTCTTGATGCTGTGGGGTTGGTGTATCAGCTTCAGTAAAAATCTCGGCAATATCAGACATCGTTTTTATGATATGTCGATAGCGGAAGAAGATGAGTATGATCAAGACATAGGGCAGTAGCACGGTGATACATAGACACAATTCCATTTTGTTTAGATGGTTGGCGAACAACCATCTAACGAGCTTTCTAGTTGGATATATATCGATTGCCTTTCTTCTGGTTATCTTCGACCCACATCGGCTGCATGTTTGTGTAGTGAAGCCTTTCGAGTTGCACCTTTTCGCTGGGGCACTCGCCATTCTCTCTGTGTTTAACGGGGGTTTTGTGATCGAATTGCCACTGCCCTCGGTTTCCCCAGCTCATGCCGTCTTTAAATTGGGCTTGAATGTGTCCAATGAATGTGCAAATGTCGCACTCTAGGTACTCTGTAGAGGCTATCTCCGTGTCATACCTTAGAGCATCACGAATCCTACCCAGAATAAGGTTATACTGATACCCTAAGCGATCACATGTTGGGCATACCCGATATTCCTTTTCATGAGGGCATCTATTACGTTCCACCGATGCCTTCTTCACATCGTGGCATTTAATGCACATTTTCGTTCGTTGGCCTTTACCGTGGCCGTGCGCCTTGATTTTGAAGTTGTCGAGTGGTAGTTGATGCTTACATTTCGAGCATTTTTTAACCTCCTCCATCTTGTTACTTTTTGTGGAGTAGTACTCCACAAAACTCTGGACAGGATTCACAACACAAGCGGAGATGTATGCACCCCGTCGTCATGTACAACTCGCTTGTCATAAAATGCCGAGAGTCCCAGCTTGTTCTGCTCGTACGTGACCATCCCCTGGTTGTGCACCCTGAAACCTACATTTTTAGCGGTATCCAGCTCACCCTTTAAAACTCCCAGGTACCTTGACCAAGTTACTTCGTTCTGCCTTTTTGACATACCTTTACATGAGAATTTTGTACCCTCTTGACCCTCGACAAAGTAGCACTTCGCTGTCTGTGCAATCATCCTGGACCCGATGAATTCAGGTTTGCACAACCCTCCCGTTCGACTCGAGTGCTTGTCAGTAACGAACCAGTGCTTCACGTCCTCCTCGTATGCCATCAGGGATTCAGGACGAACGACATCTCGCAGCTCGCCCCCAGAGATGGCGAAATACGCTGAGTCTGTATCTGTGTACACATATTCAAAGTCTCGACGATCCACGTACTTGTCGGGAAAATCGTAATAGAACTCGAGCATACGCAACTTCGCCAGCTGGTAGACGGCAATGCCACAATGATAGGCTATATCTATGCTAACCCCGTCCCTACCCTTGCGGATCTCGTACGCGTCCCCGATCTCTTCAAGGTCTTCAAGGTACGGGCTTCTCATTGCTGTATCTACCTCCTTTTCATTTCTCGTGAACGTGGTGTTGGCATGCCTAACCAGGTCCTCGATCATTTTCCCATAGAAGCTATTACCCTTCAACTTCGCCGTATCACCCGCGATGCGCTTGTCGGGGTCTTTATCTGCCTGACGTCGTGCCTCGGCAATCTCTTCTGGGAACCACGCGAATGGCTTACCTCTAGAGTACTTAGGAACTGATAAAAAGCGGTGACTTTTAGCCCGTGCTCAAGGTACCACTTTAGCACGGGTGTGTACAACAGAATCTTCTCGGCTTTCATCAAACCCAAGAGCTTCTTGGTTCCTGAAACATGTTTGCGCCCTGTCTTGATCAAGTACTCGTGCATTTGCTCGGGGATTTGGGTGTCAGGTATCTCCTTGACCACAAATAGCGGGGACATCTCGCTAAACTTGTCATACAGCTCTGAGGGGACCTCAATATCTACTTGCGCAAATCCAAAGAGCGAGCCTGCAAAAGACGATCGCGGGGCCGCCGACCATCCCAGTTTGCAAGAGCTCGTAGGCCTCGTTTCTCGTGCACTCACCGCAGGTTTTTTGGACTTCAATGCAGGCCTTGCATCGGGCTTTGAAGCAGTCTTCTTTACACTTGTGCTTACAGGGGTCCCCTGGTGCGTAGAGCTCTAACTCGGGGTGTAGACGCAGAGACTTGTTCAAGACATAGCGCATCGACACACCCGGTATGCTAACGGCATCCTTCAAAATGTCAATTTCATCCTCGTAGTATTGCAATCTCGTCTTATCAACAGCTTCAACGAAAGGTACCACATCGGCAAGGTTGTAGTCAGCCAGCCAGTCCATCATAGTTACACAGCCTCGCTTGTAGAACTCTCCTTTGAATGTTTGGTACTCTTCGGGGGATAGGGTATTTTTCCCGCTAAGACTACTATAAAAGTCCTCATGCTCGACAGGGCCTACATGGTTCAGCTTGTCATAGCTTGACAGCCATTCGTAAGGGAACACGAGCTTTTCGAGCCCACATTCCAGAGACTTGCACCAGCCGGCGTAGCTCATCCCAGGGGCGAGAAAGTTCTTGATATCAAGAAGTTTGAACTTCGAGGTTGTGAGGAACATGTAGTCATTATCCGTCTTTGCCACTTTGATTTTCCCGTGCACCTTCACGTCGTCGTCGTTTTCGGCAATTCGCTCGACAAAGTACCGCTTTATCAGGTTGATGTCGTACTTTCCGCTGCTAAACCCGATCACCGCCACTTGGTTCACCCACTCGTTCCAAGTTTCTTGCTTCTTGACAGGGAGCATGTCAAAGTCGTCAGGTCTCGGGTGCAGTCTTTCAACTTCTTCGACGATGAGGGCTTGCCTCTGCTCGAGCTGCTCAACAAACTTTTTAACCAATACATTGGGATACTCGTGCATGATGAACGTTGGATGTTCATTAAGACTATCGTGTATGGCGGCACTGACAGTGATATGCTCCGATAGATATGCTAGATCGGATGTTTGCCGCTAGTTTAAAGGTGCTAGAAGTGTCTCAAAATCAAACACGATGTAGTGGGGGTATGGGCGAATTTCTTTCTTGAGGTACCCCTTACTTTTTGGCGGGTTCTCACACTCCCAAGCTGTCACGATGTTATATCCCAGTTTTTGAATATGGTCCTCCTTGAACTTGGTTTGATAGTACTGATTCTTATCCACGTTGGTTCTGTTAGGTTGACAGGGACATCCATGCCACCTGCAGCCGTGATATTCGTAGACTGTTTTAGTGGTGGGGTCATACCCATCTACAAGGTAGACCTCCTTACCTAGATCACGAATCACGCGTTCACCACCATGCCCGCAGAGTGCATTATGTATATGATTTCCGGTTTGCGCCGACATGGCTTCTATCAACCGACATGCCGCGTCACTGTAACCACCCTTGTTGTAACCACCCTCGTTGTAAAAGACCTTCTCGGACTTGTATGGCATGCGTTTGACCTTCTTACCTTTGCAAATGATCGTTGTTTTTGCACCCTCACACTCGTGCTGTTTATGCCGTGTGAGGTGGCAGGCTTGTGTGAAGATCTGACCGCAAGCCTCGCATTCATAGCTCTGAGTTAGAACATCCAGCTTCTTGATGTAGAAGCAGTGTCCATCCAGCATACCAAGGTTGATCGTGTCTAACCTCTCTTTGTACTGGTTTTGACCATAGACGCGCCGCCATGGTGCCTTGTCAGAGTTCTTCTTGGGTTCAAAGACTCTGATGTTGATATCGAATCGTTTGGCAATACCCTCAAAGTCTACAAGCTTCGTGGCACGTACCTCTTCCCGCTTTAGCTTAGAGTCCTCGTAGTACTCGCGTGCTAGTTTGAGGGCTGGCCTTGTTAGGAACTCTGTCCCCCTTTTTACGTCGGCCCTCCCCCTTACAGCCAAGCATCGCCAAAAGCACAGGTTGTCGGTTCTGACATCTTCACCGTCCATAGCGTAGATGCACCTTCTATTTCGCAGCCAATCGGGAAGTGGTCCGCATCCAAGTAAGGGCTCTCTCGCAGAGATGATCTTGACCCGCACATGCTTAAAGACTATCTTACCCTCGTACGCTCCTGAGGTCTCGATGGTTCTGTCAGGTGGTAGGTAGGCCTTGGACCAAAACTCCGCATCTTCCAGATCGAGGCGCTTCTTCTCGCATTCTTCCATAAAAGCTTCGATATCCGCCATGCTCGAGAGTGACTTGGAGCTCTTGCTCTTGTGGTAAGCCGACACGTCGCCACCACTTCGGTATATGTCACAGCTGAAACTGTAGACTACCTTGACGCGCATGTCTACGTGGGGCGTGATTTTTTGCATGATAGCCTCCGTCAGCGGTTGATTAAGGTTCTTGTTGAACTGCCACGTCTTGATGCGCCTTCCCTCCTCCAAATATATGTTCTGGATATCCTCGATCCCCTCCCGGTTCGTGGCTTGCTCCTTCTCCCCGCCGAACATGTGTTTGAGGTCTGCGATTCCCTGATATTCGTCTTGGATGGTGATCTGTTGGACCTCATCGTGGAGCGTTGTCACTCCTGAGATTTGCTCCTTCGCCTTGTTATAGTAGTAGGTAACAGTATCCCGCACGCTCCGTACTCGATCTGTAAGAGCGTCGCGGGTTGCTGCTACCGGTGCCGACACGGTGTCGTATAGTTTGCTGATAGCGTTCCAGAACCAACTCATCTTTATTATATACATTTCAACTTCAAATAAGTGGTCGAGTTTGAATAGGGGGACTTCCCTATTCAACTGCGCATGCGCTGGTTTTTGTTGATGTCAGCAATATTACTTGTTGCTTGTGCGCATGTGCTAGAATTGTCGGGGTTGTCGGGTTTGTCGGAATCGGATTGTTATCGGATTTGGTTTCGGATGCCGTCGGATTTACCGATTTTGAGAGAGCTAGGTGTGGAGGGAGGGGGGAGGTGGTGGAAGCGGAGGTTTGACGATCGAAACCCTAAATCCTGTATAAAACCCTCCCTAGTACTACTGCATTTTGTGTGTCTCGCTACTGCGGTTACCATTTTGCGTGACAGACAGACGCATACGGGTATTATAATATAGATTATTAACACAAGCACTTGAGATAACAACTATTTTTTTGCCAACATTTAAACTGTTTAAGATCCTTTCCCTCTCAGAGTAGTTCTCCTTTGTTATAATGAACAAGAACTTATTTTTACAGTTTTTTATTTTATAGTTTCTCTGCCATGCATTACACTAATAATTCAGCGAAGGGAATTTGAAGAAAAAGTTTTCGCTCACAATACTCCATCTCCGTAAGAATTGTTTTTTAGTAGGTGAAAGTGACGACCCATTTGCTTTTTCTCTTACTGGGATAGGTTGGGTTAGCGGTGAAAAAGATTATCTACGATTTACCTTTTCCACGTTGGCTGAATGTGTTATTACTGAAAAAGTGTTTCTTGTTATGGCTAAAAGCAACGCAAGTAAACTATATTGTTGTACGTTATAAAGTGGGAAGTAGCCTTTAATAACTGTGTTATCAAAAATGTTTTAACAATAAAAGTGTTAAATCTGAGCATATGATTATTAAACTAATTAACTCATATCTAAATTTAGTTCACAAAAAATATGAAAGAAATAAAAGCATAAAAATCTGATAAAAGTATGAAAAGAAAGCACGTACATTACGGCGAGTCATTTTCCTCCTCTTGTCGCTAAAGAGTGCGCAAAATAATATTGCATACTTCTGATCTTTGCGTTATTTTTTCTGTAAAGAAACATAAAACTAACCACACAGATCTGTGATTTTCTTGTTTGAAGAACTTCGCCTCTATCTTTGGCCATGAGTACTTTCGCGACTTTGGTTAGCTCAATTGTTAATTCTTCTTGCCGATACCAAGCTTTATGCACGTCCACTGAGTGGCATAAATGATCGCTAACCGAGTTCAACTCTCCTTTCGTCATATCAAGTAATTGGAGTAATGTCGCCATACGCTTTCTAATTTTAGTTAAGGTAATCAATTCTGGCTTTTTCAGGTTAGCCTTCAATGCTACTTCATGTACAGCGTCCCATCCACGAATTGGGTCCATTGACCCTCGACTTGGTCTTATAAACAAGAGAGGGTTTTCAGAACTGACCCCCATATTGTCCCTCGTTTCCAATAAAATGCAGTTACCTTTCTGCAATTTCTCGGTAAAAATTGCTTGCACACGCCTCTTTCTCTTGAATTACTTCAATATCCTCCTATCTTTTCCACTACTCACACCCGTTCCAGTCATTCTCCCCTACGCTTGGCATTAAATGTAATAATTCTAAATACAATAATCTTTTGAAGCCAACTCCCTTCATGCAGTGTCATTCCACGATCTTGTGTTAGAACCTCAAATTGATCGAGTAGATAATCTCCAAGTTGATGGATATTTGCAGTCAAGAGCAAAAGTTCAGGCGTCTTATCTTTCCTCGATTCTATTGTAGACAAAGCGTGTTTAGAATAAATGTGCCAGTACTCTTTAAACAATTCCAAAAACAAGCGAGCATCCTCTTTCACTTCTTTATTTTTTGAACAAATACCCCAAGCTCGCTTAGTACATGCAATTGCGTCAAGGGACCGTCCAACTCGCAATAAGAGGCTTGGAACACCTACCGCGTCGTTACCTTTATGCTCAACCAAGATCCTGGCGCCGTAGATTAGTGGTTATAGCTCTCGTACTCTGTGCGGGAGACCGGGGTTCGATTCCTCTTGACGGCGATTCAATATGGGCGAGTGAATGTTACCATAGCCCCGGGTTAACCCAAGCCATGTGAGGGAAATTGGGGAGATGGCACACTGTGTGGGCCGTTGGATGTTCCCGGGAGTTGTCTAGTAGAGCGCGAGCCCTAATTGGGTCTGCGTAGCTCAAAATGAGCATTAAATACTCTAGGACTCTCCGTCTAAGCCATGGCCCCTCCTGGAAATAATAGACAGGGTATATCCCTCGATATTTGTGAGGCTAGCCATGTAAAATATGCACATCTATCTATCTATCTTTAATGGCGCTTACACTCTTTTTTTTATAAACATAACGCTTATAAGCATAAGTAAGCTTAAATTTCTCTGAAACAAAGCATAATGCTAATCATACCTTGAAGCTCAGAACATACCTTAACCACCAAAAATTTCGGCGTATAAAAGTTCGGTGGAAAAAATGTCGGACAGATACAATTATCGTTTTCTCTAATTTTTGCTTTTAAGTTACATGTCTAGGTTTTTTTAACTTAAAGGAAACGAAAAAAAAAAGAATCTCAAATAGTTTTAAAATTTTTTTCAGAACACGCAGTGTAGCCTTACGCAAATCCAATATGAACTACCTGAAAAATTGTTTTTTTCTTCACTTTTTCACACTTTCTTGCACTACTACCATCGTCATCATCTAAAATGTTTTTGACACTTTTGCTTTATTTAAGATTGCCAGCAGTTACTTTATTAATCTGTTAAAGTTGCATGCGAAATGCAATAGATTGTCGTGATGGATAGAATTTAACTTACCTCGTATAATATCATATTTTTCGTTTTCATCCATATGGATCACATCAAAAGAATCACTTTGTTCTTTAAATGCAGAAAGAAAGAAGTTAAACAACAATGATACCATGACAAAAACGGTGAATTTTTTTTAACTCGGCGGTTCGAGCAGGTAACCGGTAAATTATAACGCAGCTTCTGAAACGAGATTAGCCTTTGCCTTAAGAGATTGTATATAATACTATAAAAATATGGTTGTTAGCATGCATGCATATATTCATATTATTTCGCATATTCTAACCTTTGTTTTGACTTGGCAAAATGCGTTCGACAATGGAGCTTATTGTCATATTTAGATTATCACCTTCGTCCGAATCCCCAAAATCAAATAACGATTTCGACTGAACATTCTTGCTTTCTTTTATTCTTAGCGGTAATTGTCTTCTTGATTTAATGTGGGGAGGTATTTCTGGACTTTTCGCGGAATCGTAAGAGTCTGATGATTCATCACTCGTCTCAGGATTAAAATTACTGTCGCTGGTACTTATACTTTCCCTCTCAGTTAAATCTTCGTTCTATGCATTGATCTATAATATTCTTTAAAATCGTAACCCATGCATTTAAAAAACACTTATCTCCAGAAAACAATATACTCACTAGGACAACTGACTGTGACGATCTCAATTCGCTATCACCAAATAGTGCTTTTTCTTCTTCTAAGTCGACTTCATTTTTGGAACCTGGGACAACCTAAAATACATAAATATAAAAGTTTTTCCAATAGAAATTGAGCATTAATTGGGAAGAAAAATATATTTGGTATTTAAAATTTGTTTCATCATTTATATAATATTTATTTTGCTAATAAAATATATTTAATGATTTTTATAGAAGGCCTGTTGCCTTTTACCATTTTCCGTTGTGCTATATCAATTTATTTTATAATTTCTATATCATCGTTGTAATAATCATAACAAATTGCTTACGTTAGTAGGTGTAGATGCGCGGATATTTCTTTTCCAATTAACGTTCTAGTTGATTAAAAAAAGAAAGGCAGTTTTTGTACACATTTTTTAAGGTCCATGGAACTTAACATCAACTAATTTTGCAGAATCGTATCACTGGATTCTGTCAAAAAGTCTGGCTTAAAAGATATATATTTTTTTCACTTTTAAAAATTACAAAAGCCTTTAATTTCTTTTATAAGTAAATTTATCATTTCTTGTTAAAAAAGTTTCCTTCCTTTGGGTTGTCTACTACTAATTCCGCCTTGTAACAGCAAAAAACAACAACGCGTAACAGAAAACAATAGGCTATCATTAACGAGAAATAAAATTCCCTATGTCCCGCTAAGTGATCACTTCGATATACTTAACAACAACTGACATATACCGAATATTAAAGTTTCTTACCACTGATATATTACAATCTTTCTTCCCTTCATTCGCTTTAGGTAAATTTGCGTTCCATTCAAAGTCCTTGTAAAATAGGACAATAGATTATCATTAAGCAGAATGATATATCGCATTGTTTTATAAAATTCCCTGTGTCCCGCTAAGTGATCATTTTGATATATACTTAACAACAACTGACATATACGGAATGTTAAAGTTTCATACCACTGATACATTACAATCTTTCTTCCCTTCATACGCTTTAGGTAAATTTGCGTTCCTTTCAAGTCCTTGTAAAATAGGACAATAGATTATCATTAAGCAGAATGATATATCGCATTGTTTTATAAAACTTCCTGTGTCCCGCTAAGTGATCATTTTGATATACTTAACAACAACTGACATATACCGAATGTTAAAGTTTCTAACCACTGCTATAATACAATTTTTCTTCCCTTCATTCGTTTTAGGTAAATTCGCATTTTTTTCCGAGTTCGTGTAGAATAGGACAATGGATTTCCATTAAGCAGAATGACATATCGCATTGTTTTATAAAATGTCCTGTGTCCCGCTAAGTGATCATTTTGACATACTTAACAACAACTGACATATACCGAATATTAAAGTTTCTTACCACTGATATATTACGATCTTTCTTCCCTTCATACACTTTAGGTAAATTTGTGCTCCTTTCCGAGTCCTTGTACAATAGCACAATGGATTATCATTAAGCAGAATGATATATCGCATGGTCTTATAAAATTTCCTCTGTCCCGCTAAGTGATCATTTTGATAGACTTAACAACAACTGACATATACCGAATGTTAAAGTTTCTAACCACTGATATATTACAATCTTTCTTCCCTTCATACGCTTTAGGTAAATTTGCGTTTCTTTCCAAGTCCTTGTACAATAGGACAATAGATTATCATTAAGCAGAATTATATATCGCATTGTTTTATAAAATTCCCTGTGTCCCGCTAAGTGATCATTTTGATATACTTAAAAACAACTGACATATACCGAATGTTACGGTTTCTAACCATTGATATGTTACAATCTTTCTTCCCTTCATTCGCTTTAGGTAAATTTGCCTTCTTTTCTGAGTCCTTGTAGAATAGCACAATAGATTATCATTAAGCAGAATAATATATCGCATTGTTTTGTAAAATGTTCGTGTGTCCCGCTAAGTGATCATTTTGATATATACTTAACAACAACTGACATATACGGAATGTTAAAGTTTCATACCACTGATACATTACAATCTTTCTTCCCTTCATACGCTTTAGGTAAATTTGCGTTCCTTTCCAAGTCCTTGTAAAATAGTACAATAGATTATCATTAAGCAGAATGATATAACGCATTGTTTTATAAAATTTCCTGTGTCCCGCTAAGTGATCATTTTGATATACTTAACAACAACCGACATATACCGAATGTTAAAGTTTCTAACAACTGCTCTATTACAATATTTCTTCCCTTCATACGCTTTAGGTAAATTTGCGTTCCTTTCCAAGTCTTTGTAAAATAGGACAATAGATTATCATTAAGCAGAATGATATATCGCATTGTTTTATAAAATTTCCTGTGTCCCGCTAAGTGATCATTTTCATATACTTAACAACAACTGACATATACCGAATGTTAAAGTTTCTAACCACTGCTATAATACAGTTTTTCTTCCCTTCATTCGTTTTAGGTAAATTCGCATTTTTTTCCGAGTTCGTATAGAATAGCACAATGGATTTCCATTAAGCAGAATGATGTATCGCATTGTTTTATAAAATGTCCTGTGTCCCGCTAAGTGATCATTTTGATATACTTAACAACAACTGACATATACCGAATATTAAAGTTTTTACCACTGATATATTACGATCTTTCTGCCCTTCAAACACTTTAGGTAAATTTGTGTTCCTTTCCGAGTCCTTGTACAATAGCACAATGGATTATCATTAAGCAGAATGATATATCGCATTGTCTTATAAAATTTCCTCTGTCCCGCTAAGTGATCATTTTGATATACTTAACAACAACTGATATATACCGAATGTTAAAGTTTCTAACCACTGCTATATTACAATCTTTCTTCCCTTCATACGCTTTAGGTAAATTTGCGTTCCTTTCGGAGTCCTTGTACAATAGCACAATAGATTATCATTAAGCAGAATGATATATCGCATTGTTTTATAAAATTTCCTGTGTCCCGCTAAGTGATCATTTTTATATACTTAACAACAACTGATATATACCGAATATTAAAGTTTCTTACCACTGTTATATTGCGATCTTTCTTCCCTTCATTCGCTTTAGGTAAATTTGCGTTCCTTTCCGAGTCCTTGTACAATAGCCCAATAGATTATCATTAAGCAAAATGATATATCGCATTGGTAAATAAAATGACCTGTGTTCCGGTAAGTGATCATTTTGGAATACTTAACAACAACTGATGACATATGCCGAATGTTAAAGTTTCTTACCACTGATATATTACGATCTTTCTTCCCTTCATACACTTTAGGTAAATTTGTGCTCCTTTCCGAGTCCTTGTACAATAGCACAATGCATTATCATTAAGCAGAATGATATATCGCATGGTCTTATAAAATTTCCTCTGTCCCGCTAAGTGATCATTTTGATAGACTTAACAACAACTGACATATACCGAATGTTAAAGTTTCTAACCACTGATATATTACAATCTTTCTTCCCTTCATACGCTTTAGGTAAATTTGCGTTTCTTTCCAAGTCCTTGTACAATAGGACAATAGATTATCATTAAGCAGAATTATATATCGCATTGTTTTATAAAATTCCCTGTGTCCCGCTAAGTGATCATTTTGATATACTTAAAAACAACTGACATATACCGAATGTTACGGTTTCTAACCATTGATATGTTACAATCTTTCTTCCCTTCATTCGCTTTAGGTAAATTTGCCTTCTTTTCTGAGTCCTTGTAGAATAGCACAATAGATTATCATTAAGCAGAATAATATATCGCATTGTTTTGTAAAATGTTCGTGTGTCCCGCTAAGTGATCATTTTGATATATACTTAACAACAACTGACATATACGGAATGTTAAAGTTTCTAACCACTGCTATAATACAGTTTTTCTTCCCTTCATTCGTTTTAGGTAAATTCGCATTTTTTTCCGAGTTCGTATAGAATAGGACAATGGATTTCCATTAAGCAGAATGATGTATCGCATTGTTTTATAAAATGTCCTGTGTCCCGCTAAGTGATCATTTTGATATACTTAACAACAACTGACATATACCGAATATTAAAGTTTTTACCACTGATATATTACGATCTTTCTGCCCTTCAAACACTTTAGGTAAATTTGTGTTCCTTTCCGAGTCCTTGTACAATAGCACAATGGATTATCATTAAGCAGAATGATATATCGCATTGTCTTATAAAATTTCCTCTGTCCCGCTAAGTGATCATTTTGATATACTTAACAACAACTGATATATACCGAATGTTAAAGTTTCTAACCACTGCTATATTACAATCTTTCTTCCCTTCATACGCTTTAGGTAAATTTGCGTTCCTTTCGGAGTCCTTGTACAATAGCACAATAGATTATCATTAAGCAGAATGATATATCGCATTGTTTTATAAAATTTCCTGTGTCCCGCTAAGTGATCATTTTTATATACTTAACAACAACTGATATATACCGAATATTAAAGTTTCTTACCACTGTTATATTGCGATCTTTCTTCCCTTCATTCGCTTTAGGTAAATTTGCGTTCCTTTCCGAGTCCTTGTACAATAGCCCAATAGATTATCATTAAGCAAAATGATATATCGCATTGGTAAATAAAATGACCTGTGTTCCGGTAAGTGATCATTTTGGAATACTTAACAACAACTGATGACATATGCCGAATGTTAAAGTTTCTTAGCACTAATATATTACCATCTTTCTTCCCTTCATACACTTTAGGTAAATTTGCGTCCCTTTCCGAGTCCTTGTACAATAGCCCAATAGATTATCATTAAGCAGAATGATATTCGCATTGTTTTATAAAATGTCCTGTGTCCCGCTAAGTGATCATTTTGATATACTTAACAACAACTGACATATACCGAATGTTACGCTTTCTAACCACTGATATATTACAATCTTTCTTCCCTTCATTCGCTTTAGGTAAATATGCGTTCCTTTCCGTGTCCTTGTACAATAGCACAATAGATTATCATTAAGCAGAATTATATATCGCATTGGTTTTTAAAATGTCCTGTGTCCCGCTAAGTGATCATTTTGATATACTTAACAACAACTGACATATAACGAATGTTAAAGTTTCTTACCACTGATATATTACAATCTTTCTTCCCTTTACACGCCTTAGGTAAATTTGCATTCTTTTCTGAGTCCTTGTAGAATAGTACAATAGATTATCATTAAGCAGAATATTATATCGCATTGTTTTATGAAATTTCCTCTGTCCCGCTAAGTGATCATTTTTATATACTTAACAACAACTGACATATACCGAATATTAAAGTTTCTTACCACTGTTATATTGCGATCTTTCTTCCCTTATTCGCTTTAGGTAAATTTGCGTTCCTTTCCGAATCCTTGTACAATAGCCCAATAGATTATCATTAAGCAGAATGATATATCGCATTGGTATATAAAATGACCTGTGTCCCGGTAAGTGATCATTTTGGAATACTTAACAACAACTGATGACATATGCCGAATGTTAAATTTCTTAGCACTAATATATTACCATCTTTCTTCCCTTCAAACACTTTAGGTAAATTTGCGTCCCTTTCCGAGTCCTTGTACAATAGCCCAATAGATTATCATTAAGCAGAATGATATTCGCATTGTTTTATAAAATGTCCTGTGTCCCGCTAAGTGATCATTTTGATATACTTAACAACAACTGACATATACCGAATGTTACGGTTTCTAACCATTGATATGTTACAATCTTTCTTCCCTTCATTCGCTTTAGGTAAATATGCGTTCCTTTCCGTGTCCTTGTACAATAACACAATAGATTATCATTAAGCAGAATTATATATCGCATTGGTTTTTAAAATGTCCTGTGTCCCGCTAAGTGATCATTTTGATATACTTAACAACAACTGACATATAACGAATGTTAAAGTTTCTTACCACTGATATATTACAATCTTTCTTCCCTTTACACGCCTTAGGTAAATTTGCATTCTTTTCTGAGTCCTTGTAGAATAGTACAATAGATTATCATTAAGCAGAATAATATATCGCATTGTTTTATGAAATTTCCTCTGTCCCGCTAAGTGATCATTTTTATATACTTAACAACAACTGACATATACCGAATATTAAAGTTTCTTACCACTGTTATATTGCGATCTTTCTTCCCTTATTCGCTTTAGGTAAATTTGCGTTCCTTTCCGAATCCTTGTACAATAGCCCAATAGATTATCATTAAGCAGAATGATATATCGCATTGGTATATAAAATGACCTGTGTCCCGGTAAGTGATCATTTTGGAATACTTAACAACAACTGATGACATATGCCGAATGTTAAATTTCTTAGCACTAATATATTACCATCTTTCTTCCCTTCATACACTTTAGGTAAATTTGCGTCCCTTTCCGAGTCCTTGTACAATAGCCCAATAGATTATCATTAAGCAGAATGATATTCGCATTGTTTTATAAAATGTCCTGTGTCCCGCTAAGTGATCATTTTGATATACTTAAAAACAACTGACATATACCGAATGTTACGGTTTCTAACCATTGATATGTTACAATCTTTCTTCCTTTCATTCGCTTTAGGTAAATATGCGTTTCCTTCCGTGTCCTTGTACAATAGCACAATAGATTATCATTAAGCAGAATTATATATCGCATTGGTTTTTAAAATGTCCTGTGTCCCGCTAAGTGATCATTTTGATATACTTAACAACAACTGACATATAACGAATGTTAAAGTTTCTTACCACTGATATATTACAATCTTTCTTCCCTTCACACGCTTTAGGTAAATTTGCATTCTTTTCTGAGTCCTTGTAGAATAGTACAATAGATTATCATTAAGCAGAATATTATATCGCATTGTTTTATGAAATTTCCTGTGTCCCGCTAAGTGATCATTTTGATATACTTAACAACAACTGACATATACCGAATGTTAAAGTTTCTTACCACTGATATATTACAATCTTTCTTCCCTTCATACGCTTTAGGTAAATTTGCGTTCTTTTCCGAGTCATTGTAAAATAGGACGATAGATTATTATTAAGCAGAATGATATATCGCATTGTTTTATCAAATTTCCTGTGTCCCGCTTAGTGATCAATTTGATATACTTAACAACAACTGACATATACCGAATGGTAAAGTTTCTTACCACTGATATATTACAATCTTTCTTCCCTTCACACGCTTTAGGTAAATTTGCATTCTTTTCTGAGTCCTTGTAGAATAGTACAATAGATTATCATTAAGCAGAATATTATACCGCATTGTTTTATGAAATTTCCTGTGTCCCGCTAAGTGATCATTTTGATATACTTAACAACAACTGACATATACCGAATGTTACGGTTTCTAACAACTGCTATATTACAATCTTTCTTCCCTTCATTCGCCTTAGGTAAATATGCGTTCCTTTCCGTGTCCTTGTACAATAACACAATAGATTATCATTAAGCAGAATTATATATCGCATTGTTTTATCAAATTTCCTGTGTCCCGTTAAGTGATCATTTTGATATACTTAACAACAACTGACATATACCGAATGTTAAAGTTTCTTACCACTGATATACTACAATCTTTCTTCCCTTCATTCGCTTTAGGTAAATTTGCATTCTTTTCCGAGTTCTTGTAAAATAGGACAATGGATTATCATTAAGCAGAATGATATATCTCATTGTTTTAGAAAATTTCCTGTGTCTTGCTAAGTGATCATTTTGATATACTTAACAACAACTGACATTAACCGAATGTTAAAGTTTCTTACCACTGATATACTACAATCTTTCTTCCCTTCATTCGCTTTAGGTAAATTTGCATTCTTTTCCGAGTTCATGTAAAATAGGACAATGGATTATCATTAAGCAGAATGATATATCGCATTGGTATATAAAATGTCCTGTGTCCCGGTAAGTGATCATTTTGGTATACTTGACAACAACTGATGACATATGCCGAATGTTAAAGTTTCTTACCACTAACATATTACCATCTTTCTTCCCTTCATACACTTTAGGTAAATTTGCGTTCCTTTCCGAGTCCTTGTACAATAGCCCAAAAATGTCCTGTGTTCCGCTAAGTGATCATTTTGATATACTTAACAACAACTGACATATATCGAATGTTAAAGGTTCTTACCACTGATATACTACAATCTTTCTTCCCTTCATTCGCTTTAGGTAAATTTGCATTCTTTTCCGAGTTCTTGTAAAATAGGACAATGGATTATCATTAAGCAGAATGATATATCGCATTGGCATATAAAATGTCCTGTGTCCCGCTAAGTGATCATTTTGGTATACTTAACAACTGATGACATTTGGCGAATGTTAAAGTTTCTTACCACTAATATATTACAATCTTTCTTCCCTTCATACGCTTTAGGTAAATTTGCATTCTTTTCCGAGTTCTTGTAAAATAGGACAATGGATTATCATTAAGCAGAATGGTATATCGCATTGGCATATAAAATGTCCTGTGTCCCGCTAAGTGATCATTTTGGTATACTTAACAACTGATGACATATACCGAATGTTACGCTTTCTAACCACTGATATATTACAATCTTTCTTCCCTTCATTCGCTTTAGGTAAATATGCGTTCCTTTCCGTGTCCTTGTACAATAGCACAATAGATTATCATTAAGCAGAATGATATATCGCATTGTTTTATAAAATGTCCTATGTCCCGCTAAGTGATCATTTTCATATACTTAACAACAACTGACATATACCGAATGTTGCGGTTTCTAACAACTGCTATATTACAATCTTTCTTCCCTTCACACGCTTTAGCAAAATTTGCATTCTTTTCTGAGTCCTTGTAGAATAGTACAATAGATTATCATTAAGCAGAATAATATATCGCATTGTTTTGTAAAATTTTCGTGTGTCCTGCTAAGTGATTATTTTGATATACTTAACAACAACTGACATATACCGAATATTAAAGATTCTTACCACTGATATATTACGATCTTTCCTCCCTTCATACACTTTAGGTAAATTTGCGTTCCTTTCCGAGTCCTTGTACAATAGCACAATGGATTATCATTAAGCAGAATGATATATCGCATTGTCTTATAAAATTTCCTCTGTCTCGCTAAGTGATCATTTTGATATACTTAACAACAACTGACTTTAACCGAATGTTAAAGTTTCTTACCTCTGATATACTACAATCTTTCTTCCCTTCATTCGCGTAAGGTAAATTTGCATTCTTTTCCGAGTTCTTGTAAAATAGGACAATGGATTATCATTAAGCAGAATGATATATCGCATTGGCATATAAAATGTCCTGTGTCCCGCTAAGTGATCATTTTGGTATACTTAACAACTGATGACATATGCCGAATGTTAAAGTTTCTTAGCACTAATATATTACAATCTTTCTTCCCTTATACGCTTTAGGTAAATTTGCGTTCCTTTCCGAGTCCTTGTACAATAGCCCAATAGATTATCATTAAGCAGAATGATATTCGCATTGTTTTATAAAATGTCCTGTGTCCCGCTAAGTGATCATTTTGATATACTTAACAACAACTGACATATACCGAATGTTACGCTTTCTAACCACTGATATATTACAATCTTTCTTCCCTTCATTCGCTTTAGGTAAATATGCGTTCCTTTCCGTGTCCTTGTACAATAGCACAATAGATTATCATTAAGCAGAATGATATATCGCATTGTTTTATAAAATGTCCTATGTCCCGCTAAGTGATCATTTTCATATACTTAACAACAACTGACATATACCGAATGTTACGGTTTCTAACAACTGCTATATTACAATTTTTCTTCCCTTCACACGCTTTAGGTAAGTTTGCATTCTTTTCTGAGTCCTTGTAGAATAGTACAATAGATCATCATTAAGCAGAATATTATATAGCATTGTTTTATGAAATTTCCTGTGTCCCGCTAAGTGATCATTTTGATATACTTAACAACAACTGACATATACCGAATGCTAAAGTGTCTTATCACTGATATATTACAATCTTTCTTCCCTTCATACGTTTTAGGTAAGTTTGCGTTCTTTTCCGAGTCTTTGTAAAATAGGACGATAGATTATCATTAAGCAGAATGATATATCGCATTGTTTTATAAAATGTCCTGTGTCCCGCTAAGTGATCATTTTGATATACTTAACAACAACTGACATATACCGAATGTTACGGTTTCTTACCACTGATATATTAAAATCTTTCTTCCCTTCAGACGCTTTAGGTAAATTTGCATTCCTTTCCGAGTCATTGTAAAATAGGACGATAGATTATTATTAAGCAGAATGATATATCGCATTGTTTTATCAAATTTCCTGTGTCCCGCTAAGTGATCATTTTGATATACTTAACAACAACTGACATATACCGAATGTTACGGTTTCTAACAACTGCTATATTACAATCTTTCTTCCCTTCATTCGCTTTAGGTAAATTTGCATTCTTTTCCGAGTTCTTGTAAAATAGGACAATGGATTATCATTAAGCAGAATGATATATCTCATTGTTTTAGAAAATTTCCTGTGTCTTGCTAAGTGATCATTTTGATATACTTAACAACAACTGACATATACGGAATGTTAAAGTTTCTTACCACTTATATACTACAATCTTTCTTCCCTTCATTCGCTTTAGGTAAATTTGCATTCTTTTCCGAGTTCATGTAAAAAAGGACAATGGATTATCATTAAGCAGAATGATATATCGCATTGGTATATAAAATGTCCTGTGTCCCGGTAAGTGATCATTTTGGTATACTTAACAACAACTGATGACATATGCCGAATGTTAAAGTTTCTTACCACTGATATATTACAATCTTTCTTCCCTTCACACGCTTTAGGTAAATTTGCATTCTTTTCTGAGTCCTTGTAGAATAGTACAATAGATTATCATTAAGCAGAATTATATATCGCATTGTTTTATCAAATTTCCTGTGTCCCGCTAAGTGATCATTTTGATATACTTAACAACAACTGACATATACCGAATGTTACGGTTTCTAACAACTGCTATATTACAATCTTTCTTCCCTTCATTCGCTTTAGGTAAATTTGCATTCTTTTCCGAGTTCTTGTAAAATAGGACAATGGATTATCATTAAGCAGAATGATATATCTCATTGTTTTAGAAAATTTCCTGTGTCTTGCTAAGTGATCATTTTGATATACTTAGCAACAACTGACATATACGGAATGTTAAAGTTTCTTACCACTTATATACTACAATCTTTCTTCCCTTCATTCGCTTTAGGTAAATTTGCATTCTTTTCCGAGTTCATGTAAAATAGGACAATGGATTATCATTAAGCAGAATGATATATCGCATTGGTATATAAAATGTCCTGTGTCCCGGTAAGTGATCATTTTGGTATACTTAACAACAACTGATGACATATGCCGAATGTTAAAGTTTCTTACCACTAATATATTACCATCTTTCTTCCCTTCATACACTTTAGGTAAATTTGCGTTCCTTTCCGAGTCCTTGTACAATAGCCCAAAAATGTCTTGTGTTCCGCTAAGTGATCATTTTGATATACTTAACAACAACTGACATATACCGAATGTTAAAGTTTCTTACCACTGATATACTACAATCTTTCTTCCCTTCATTCGCTTTAGGTAAATTTGCATTCTTTTCCGAGTTCTTGTAAAATAGGACAATGGATTATCATTAAGCAGAATGATATATCGCATTGGCATATAAAATGTCCTGTGTCCCGCTAAGTGATCATTTTGGTATACTTAACAACTGATGACATTTGCCGAATGTTAAAATTTCTTACCACTAATATATTACAATCTTTCTTCCCTTCATATGCTTTAGGTAAATTTGCGTTCTTTTCCGAGTCCTTGTACAATAGCCCAATAGATTATCATTAAGCAGAGTGATATTCGCATTGTTTTATAAAATGTCCTGTGTCCCGCTAAGTGATCATTTTGATATACTTAACAACAACTGACATATACCGAATGTTACGCTTTCTAACCACTGATGTATTACAATCTTTCTTCCCTTCATTCGCTTTAGGTAAATATGCGTTCCTTTCCGTGTCCTTGTACAATAGCACAATAGATTATCATTAAGCAGAATGATATATCGCATTGTTTTATAAAATGTCCTATGTCCCGCTAAGTGATCATTTTCATATACTTAACAACAACTGACATATACCGAATATTAAAGTTTCTTACCACTGATATATTACGATCTTTCTTCCCTTCATACACTTTAGGTAAATTTGCGTTCCTTTCCAAGTCCTTGTACAATAGCACAATGGATTATCATTAAGCAGAATGATATATCGCATTGTTTTATAAAATTTCCTGTGTCCCGCTAAGTGATCATTTTCATATACTTAACAACAACTGATATATACCGAATGTTAAAGTTTCTTACCACTGCTAAATTGTAATCCGTCTTCCCAAGGCTTGGCAATTTGTGCATTAATTCCGATTACGTGCGCGGTTAACTTTGAAACACAGTGAAACGGACATCCCTCTAAAACGGGTACTTCACCGAGGATAGCGTAAAATAACAGTATAACGGTCGTACGAAACATCCATTTACGGAACGAATGCAGTGTATTAAAAAAACAGTTGAAGCTATTTTGAAAGAATTATTTGTCTTTGTTTTCTTGGATAATCAAGTTTAAGACCCTGTGACAAACTAACAGTTTATCTCAATTAATCACAATTATGAAAATGGTATATCTTACTATTGTAATAAAAAGAAGAAGATTTCTGCCATTAGCAGAGATTATAAGTATGAGAGTATGTCATGCAGTGTGAGACTATCCTCAGAGAACAAAAACGCGATGCATGTTATCTGCAACCAAAGTTTAAAAAAAACAAAAAAATAATAAAGTAGGCCCAATAAATATCTTTTGTTCTGAGCAAGAAATTGATTTGAAGTAGCCCTTCTAGAATGTTTTGTAAACATATATGTTAAAGGAAATTTAAGCTAAATTTTTTCTATTGTATACAAAAATAAAAATCCGATGTGGCGAAAAAATGCAAATATCATGCGGCAAAGCGCTGCGCCGCAGGAAACTGCGTTGTCAGTGTGAATTTTTCTTAATCACCCGACAATGGTGGCCTTCCCAAGACAAAGTATATAAGAACATAAGTGCCAAAATTTAAGAACATGTTAAGAAAATTTTGTTATGGTATACACCTTTTTCGAATTAGTTTTTTTTGATGTACCGCTGCTATCTCTCAACTTTGTCAAACAAAATGAATGTGATTTTTGAAATATTAAAAACAGCATTTTCACATGTCGGATTAATTTTGGAAAAATTTATATACAGACCAGTTCAATGATGCTGAATATGATCTTAAAGGAGAGGCGAACTGCGTACGGCGCGGCTGGGGAATAAAAGTTCATGATGACTGTGTTGATTTTAAATACCAGACCGACTGGCATAGTCAGCTATATAATAAATCAATGTTCCAGCCATCATAAATTGATAATATACTTTGTGAGTACAGATAACAAAAAGTACAGATTTGTGAAAAAAAGATGAAGCCACCATATTGCGCGTTTGATTTGTTGTTGAATGTTTCCGGTCTGTATATTTATTCAAATTTGGCGCCATCTTATCATAACAAGCTTCATCGTTCGAAGCTTGTAGTATTTTATGGAAAAGGGACTCAAAACATAAAACAAATATTGTTGTTGGTCATGACAGATATTACTTAAGTTCAGAGAAGTTTAAACGAAGGTTATAAAATGCTGTAATTATCATAGTGCGTAAAATATTCTTGGTTATCTTAAGTGAAAGATCTTATTTATGATGTTTACTGGTACGTACATCCAAAACCTAGTTATTGCAAAAATGTTGTTAGGAAGATATATAGATACTTAGTTATGAAATATAGTTATTTATTTGTTATTATAGTAGTTACCTTAGTAGATTGATTTTAGGATTTAAAAATCTATAATATTTTTTCTCTCGCTTAAAATTTTTTTCTGGCTGCCACAGTTTTTTGTTCGCCTCTCCTTTAAAGTCAAAACATCAATATTCTAAAATTTTAAAAAATACATAATTCGGAAAACGTGTATTAGAAAAAAATTATTTTGAGTTTTTTTAAAATAAACACTAGTGGCTCCTTCCGATTGATGAAGAGTTTACAACAACATATTTCACCGTTAAAAAGTAGGAAGTATTTTTTTCTTCTGCGACGCGAATTTTAAACGAACAGGCACTTAGCTAAATTTCACTGATGAAATCGCTATCAATTCTGCTATAAACCTTAAAAAAGGCCATGTAACACCAACCTATCGACTTTTTATTTGTAAATGACCTATCCAGACTTATTAGTTAGATTTTTTTTGGACATTGTGCCGCTGAATATTTTTTGTTCGGCCACCGTAATATTACTAACGGTTGCTAAAACTATGTAATCGAAAACAGAAAATAATCAACTAAACGTAAATCAGTTTTGATAAAGAGATAAGCTAGCTACATATCACCACGTGAATAAATAAAATAAGAGACACATTAAAGAAACAGGGGTAAATATGTGAGGTATGTTAGTATAAATAAACCCGCGCATTAGCATATCAAGTTCGGCAAAGATGATCGATCGAGTTGGCCTTAAGCCCACGACCTCCCCCTGCAGGACAATTGCTCTACTGACTGCGCTATCGATCCTATACTTCTCCCTGGCACATGGTAATTTAATAAAGACTGTTTTTCTAAAAAAAGGTTTCTATATGCTTCTTGTTGTGTCATTTTGGATCCACAGTTTTGTGCGTTGCAGTAATGTTCTTTAGCCCCAACGTGCTGCAAAATTGACAATTTTTATGCAAACTTTTCTGCTGGGTTTCGATAAATTCTTCTACCTAAAAGCAATTTGATGTATTATTATATGTTAGACTAGCTTAAAAAATACTTATTTCACCTGGACTACCAGGAACCCTGACGCTGTTTTTGATTGATATGTTCTTATTTATTAAAGAAAGAAAAATGTTAGAAAATAAACTGTCTTAGATTGTATAATATGCACACTCTAATTGTTAGAAAACCTTGATAATTATTAAAAAGAACAAGGGTTCGGCAGGCCAAGAAAAATCATGCTACTTTATTAGATTTATTAGATATGTGTGTGACCATAAAGAAAATTTTCTATAAATCTATTAAGGAAAGAAAAGGTACAGCAATGTTGTTGAGCTTTTTTAAATAAAAAATTTTTAGCCAAAATAACTTGTTTGTTTAACTTGTAACTTGTTTTGTTTCTGAAAATACAAATGTGAGAAAAAAAAGACAAAATTGCAAAACTGCAATTTTAAGCGCTTTTATTGATGAATAAATAAATTACCTACTAACTAACTTACTTTCACAAGGTCTAAAAATGTTTTTCGTGAACAGATAATTGGAAGATTTCTCGAAAAGGAATTATTTTTGCAAATCTAGTGATATTATTTCTTAATTTAGATAAGAAAATGTTTTGCGATATCTGATATTGGATAGTTTTCGCAATTTGGGATTTATAAATTCTCTTATCATATGATCAGAGTTTTTCTCGCACTGTGATTGGCTAATATACACCAAATATATGCTATATTTTTGTTTTCCACCGAGAAACGATTACAATTCTCACTTATTTTTTAATTCTACAGTGCAAAAAGCAGATATCTTTTCTCTGATTGGCTGAAATAGTATGCCCAAAGCTGATATTTTCTTCCTAATTGGTTAAAAACTCGCTGAGTAAAGTTATTGTTTTCTTGAAAAACGAGAACTTTTCGGTAAATTTGTTCCATAATTTTCTCCTTATAAAAAAAAATTATTAGTCCTTAAAGAGATATGCGCTCTCCACGGTACAGATTCTGAGTTTAACTGTAACTGTTAAGTTAGTGAGGTTATATGTATGGCGCGTTGAAGGAGTTTTGTGTTTAATTTGTATTGAATTAACATGAATATATTACTCTAAAATTTTTTTTCATTACGGAGTTACATACCGCGCAGGTCTGGGCACTAGCGAAGCGCTTTGTAGGGACAAATTTTTGGCTTGTTTTCTTTTGTCTCGATAGCCCAAATAATTTTCATGGTCAGTTTTTCATAACTATTCTGGTTAGTGTTGCGAAAAGAGGCAGAAATGCAAAATCCTGGCTGATGTTTCTTCAACTAATTTTCTGCTTTTAACTGACGTTTTACCTTTTAATAACACGTTTAAATGGTGGTGACACGGGTAAGATGTTGGAAACGAAGAAAACTTAAATTACTGACTTTTACAGAGAGACAAGAGAGGATATTGTTGATGATGTTGGTTTTAGCAGCTAGCTAGCTGTAGCAAGCTACATATACCATACATTTTGTGTTGTGAGGAATAAAGTAATGGTTAAAAAGAAACACTATTCTATCATTATCAGTGCACTTTGGCAAGAAGAAATAAAAATTACAGCTAGCTAGAAAGACTTGAAGGATGTTTTCCTACAGTAAGCTATAGCTAGCTATATAGCTATGGATCTGCAAGTTTGACATGGATTAACGTGGTAGAGCATTTAATATAGAATTTATTTGCAAAGTATAGCTAAGCACCTTTATAAAAAAGAGCACAGATTAAATCGATTGAAAATAAAATACACACTTCAATTATATAATGACTGGCTTTGACTTTTTGTTAGAAATTATTATTGTATATATATATATTACATAACTAGCTAGAAAGGGATATATATAGCTAATAGCATGTTACACTGTATCACTGTTATTTTTTTTGTTCTTAATTTTGGTAAAATGCAAGAATGAATTTTGGCAAGGTCCACTTTCCAATTTTGTGATAGCTATATAGTAATTTTGGTACATTGACATAAGAAAATTTTTTGCACATATTTTGTACAATTCTGCAAAATTGGCAACCAAAAATTTTTTGACGAAAACAGTTAAAGTCACGAAATTTGTTTAAAAAGTTATTTTCCATTTATTTGTTTATTTTAACCACAGTATATTATTTTACTTTTCACAGCGGTTGAAACTTTGAATTTTACAGATTAAAGTTATTCCAATGCAAAATTGAGGAGTAGCAATTTTTAAGGTTAAGTTTTGTTCGAACTGCACTGTTTGATGTTTCTTGAAGTTGAGTGTGATATTAGAAATGAGTTTTTATGATCCTATTTTTAGCACTGGGCACTTGCCCACCTATATATCTGATTACTGTAACGGATAAGTCTACGATATATATGAGTGACCCAGCAGTGACCCCTAGCTAAGAAAAACTACATCGAGACAGATACACAACCAGCTTTGACAATTTTTAATTTGGAGTATAAAAAATGTAGGTAGCCCAGCCCTGGTTAGTTAAATAAAGTTTCTAGCAAACACAAAATAAGAACTTTTGGAATGGTTTTTTAATATTATAGGTATTTGTTTAATGAGCTACATTATTTTTGCTGTGCTAGTAGCTATATAAATCTTGCATGACATGCTAGCAATTCCTCTTTGATCAGCACTGTGATATTTTTAATACAATAGTAAAAACTTGTGATGTAACTAGCTACCAAAAATAAGGTTTCTTTCTCTTTTGACTGCCAACTTTTCATGATAAGAGTGCCCACAACTTGAAGCAAATAATAACCAAGTTTAGGTGTTGAACTTTCATAATATACACTCTTATGTCAGTACTGAGTATCCTTTCTTTATATAATTGTAAAATCAATATATCGCACCAGTTTAAGAAGTGAAAATACAAAGGAAAAAGTGACAATTCTCTGCGTGCTGCATGTAGCAAATGCCTTACGCTCTGCGGGGGATATAAAAATTTGTCCGTACAAGCGCTTCGCTAGTGCCCAGACCTGCGCGGTATGAAACTACGTAATTTAATCTCACTAAGGCGTGACATAAACAAGCTTTTTTCTTTTGAAATAATTACCATCTCGCGCATAATTTAAATCAAAAAATTCTTATGAATTAAAAGACATGATCATATATATTATCTTCCAATAAATTACTTCGCTGTTGATCCTCATAAACCGTGATTAAATTGAACAATCATCTGCCAAATATATCAAGTTACAATGATTTATGCTCGGTTTATATGATAAACTAGTTGTTGCACTTGTTCTCGAAAAATATCGTCATTTTTTTTTCGTTTTTTTAATTCTCGTATATTTCACTCGCCTAAACGAGTATATAAAAAACTCAAAAAAATATTTCCGATATTTTTCTCCGCACTGTGCGATAACTACTACTTATTGTTTTCTGTAAAAAGAAAATTACTAACAGTACTAAAATTACTAACAGTACTAAAATTACAAACAGTACTAAAATTACAAACAGTACTAAAATTACAAACAGTACTAAAATTACAAACAGTACTAAAATTACTAACAGTACTAAAATTACTAACATTTGCTGTCATAAGCAAAAAAATTTCATTCTATTCTTTTTACAGTTAAAGTGGCCTGTAAATTTCAAAAACTAATATTTACTACAAGAGGGATACATATTCGTAAATTGATGATTTAGGTAGTTTGTACTGAATAAACTTTTGCAAATGGTCGTTAAAATTTTCCCTTGAATTTCTGTCGAAATTCAAACAAAATTGTCTGCTGTTAAAATTCCCTTTACCATGACAAAAATAGAGACAAAAAACACAAAACACGCCAACTTGAATATAGTTGTAACTCACGCATGGGTGTTTATGTGTTCTCGATGTCTATGGTATTAGTAATACTGTTGTTAACTGAGAAAAATGGCATATCAATACATATATAAAAGGTTGCGGAGCGGGAACAGGTGCCTATGTTCGCAAGCGAAATATTTACATCATATTCCATGACAAGTATGGAGAGAACTTTTATCTGCTCCAATAGGCAGTTTAAATAAAATCTTATAAAAAGTTCCTAGAGTAAAACGCAATCTTGACCTCAGATCTTCTTTTTTGCTTTTTGATATATGCGTGCGACCCTAGCCACTATTAGATTGCGAAAAATAAAGCCCTGGGAAAAGATAATTACAATATGCATTCGTTTTCAAGGCGAAAAAACAGCAATATTTTGCAGCATAGAGTTATCCTGTAAGTTTCTAGTTGCTTATAATTAAACAAACTTTTACGTTTCTTGGGTTTTTCTGTTTATTTAACAAAAAATCTGAATACGCCATTAGTAAAAAACCTTTAAACATTTTCATACAAAGCAAAAATAAAGGTTAACTCTGCAATGTTACGTGTACTCTCAAAGAGCATTCCGGCTTTTGGCCTGCATTACAGCATCTTCAAATCTGACGAATCGAACAAAACTTCGATGAATCGAATCAAAGCATAACGTAACGGACAACATTGTTTTTCAGGAGCTTTTTTCTTGTTGTTTTAATTTACGTCACAAGAACCGTGCCTGCGTCTTATTCACATTCAGAAAACAGTAAAAACAATATAATTATTTTTCACAGTTTGAATATTTAATTCTCCGAGTTGAATTATAAAGAAACTGAATAAACATACAAAAAAAATGTGTTTAACTTTTACAACAACAAAATTAAAGTTTCTCTCCTGATGTTGCAGTTTACAAAATTTTACGAGGACTACTCTTTCCCAAAACAACGGCCATCGTTTTATTCAGGTTGTGCAATCTGTAAAATAGATACAAAGAAAGAAAAAGTAGGTTCGGACGCTTTATGGGTGAAGATGATTTTTTTATCCTCACTGGTTATTTGTATCACAAAAGTCGAAAGAAAATCGTTAAAAATCTCAATAGCGTAGAGTAAGCAGGAAAAAATTTGGGATAACCGAGACTGAGGGAATTTGACTTATCGAGTGAAAAAAGTGACACTTTCGTCAAATTTTTTTTTAAAATTTGATTTTTTCCCGCTGTATAGTAGAAAATAGAAAAAAAATAATACGGGCCTAAATTCCAAATGGGGATTTTCAGTGGTCGGTACCGGGGTTGTTTTTTCCCACCGTCCGAGATTGTCACAAAAAAAGAAGAAGAGCCATGGGGACGAGGTTGCCATTCGTCAAGTAAGTACAAGGCCCTATGTATTTTCTTCATTAGCGGGTAAAGCTCGACACAATAATTATATTGATAGAAAATTTTATGTACCCTTGCATCATCACGTATTGCTTTAGTCTGTTTTGTTATAAATTGTGTATTATGTGCCAAATAAGTTTTAATACCTGCTTAACCTCTTCTATTTTTTACCTTTTTTTAATTTTTGTTTTGTATATATTCGTTTGATAATGACACAATAAAGCTGTCGAATTATTCCAATTTGTAGACTCTTGTGTTTTTCTTGATGGTATTTATTTAAAATTTGAAGAATGTATTAAATATGGTTATTTTCAGGTTACATTTTTTTTCTTTCTTTCATTGACAATCCATGTTTTGACAATGTTATATTTTATTAAGATAAAACATTTTAGCTGTCAAATTTCTTTTCAAAAAGGGGTTATAAATGTAAAATGTTTTTGTTAACTCATTAAATGCGTTTAATCCAATAGTTTTAATAAAATAAAAAATTTATTTTATAGAACAATAATAATGGATATTGCATTCACTGAAGAAGAGAAATTTGTTGTTGTTTACAAAAATATGCGTAAAATTATATCAATTCTGAATTCAGCAGAACTACTTGAGACCATATGTTTATCATTTGCAAATTCACCTGTGAAGTTACCTGAATGTTTTAATTTGCAGTACTATGATGAAGAATTTCAGGAATTTATAGACTTGGATGATCTTAACTGTTTGCATCAAGCGCGGAAGTTGGCAGTAATTCCACATGTTAACCAAGAAAATGTTGACCTTGTCTGTCACTCAACACCATTGACTCTCCCAACAATTTCTGCAATATGCTCTAACACAAGTTCTGTTGAAAAAAGTGCAGTTAGTAATATTGTGGTTAGTAATAATAATGACAATTCATCTGCCAATGATGAAATTCATTCATCTGCTAATGATGAAATACCGGAGGCAGAAATCAACAGCAATATTGACACTAGTGAAAGTTCAGGATTATCTAAAAACAATAAAAACTCCACTTTTCAACCTTGGCCTAGGCCATTTGTTATGAAAATAGGTCGTATTAGCCCATCAATTGTTTTGAAGATGGACCAAAAGATCATTCCAAAACCAAGTGAAATGACAGAAATACATAAGCAACTGTTTGAAGAAGTTATCAAGTATACTTAGTAAGTAATAGTTTTTATTTTTTAATATATGAAAAAATATCAGAAGCTTTTTTGGCTAACATGCAAAAGTTTTTAATAAATTTAGTCATCCAACGGATTGGCATTACGATGAGATATACCATGCGTTAGTGATGAAATGGCCACATATAAAGCTGCAATTTCCTACGGAACGAGATTCTAAGGTATTTCATATCATTTTTTTTTCTTTTCACAAAAGAAAACGTTACTATTAATTACCTAGTTTTAACCATTGTTATGCATTTTTTTTATTTAGTTTATCCTGAGAAGAATAATAATAAACTTCTTCAAAAACACCAGAAAAAGGAAATGCATAGAAATTCCTGAGTGTAAGGCTCCAAAGGAGCTATTTGCTCAAAAACGACAGAAGGCAACACATGGTCAATCCTTACAATATGCAATAACCAACGTTTGGGGTGTCAGTAATTTTAACCCCACTAGCCCAGATGGAGAAGCTGAGCGAACACTTAATTTATACAAAGAAAAATTAATGCAACAAGCAAATGTTCATCCATACAACAGAAAACAAACAGTCATCAAAACAGCTTTGGACAAAACTTTTCCATTGCGTCGAGCTGAAATACTCAATATGTCAAAAAGTGTTGCTAATATATTTGATGAATATCCAATTCTGGTTGATCCTGTACAGGTAAACTTCATTATGATGTTGCTATTTGTTTGAAAGTAATCAAAACAGTAGATCTTAGCTGGTAGATATGATCCATAGTATTCTACTTGTAGAGATAATGCTTTATCAAAATTCATTCTTCTTCTATACCTTAGCTAATGGATGAATTCAACCGTCTTACACACATCGATCTACCAGTTATGTGGTCTGAATATTTTTCGGAAACAAAGGTTAAAACAATTTTGAAATTATCACCACCAAAGACATTCCGGGTTGATTCGTTAATGTCAGCAATTGATACAATCACTGAGGAAACTGATAAAGGTAAAGGTCATTGTTTGTCATCAAAGTTGTAGTGTCGCGGATGTTTATCCGAAAGAATTTGTGGGTTTTTGGACCAGCAAAAGTTTCTCTCCCCAAAGTTTCTCTGAATAAAGTATTTGTGAATTTTTTTTTACTTCATACGTTATTTATTTATGTATATGTTACTCATCTGCTTTTAGCTTGTTTGGGATCGTTGGCAATCATCCTTGTACCGGCACTACTGAGGGAGGATGCTAAGTCATTGTTCTCCAATTTTGACGCTAAGAGAGAACCTCAAATAATGTGTGCCAGTGAGGTGATCACAATCGTTGAAGCCGCTTTGGACAAACAGTTCAAGGTTGTCGTAGATGGATGCATTGTAGCAGAGTGTTCAGAATTCATTTCTGCCTTTCAAGTTTATCTGGCATCGTTTTATCTTTTTAATTTATGTTACCCTAAGAACCTGACTGCCACATTGACATTTTTTCAAAAAGATGTCCTGAATTTGCACGATGCTGCAAAAGTGAACAGCAAAGTAATATCATTAATCAATAGGCTCAAGTGTAATTAATTATATTTTTTGTACTTTATATTTATTTCAAAAAGATTTTATAAGAATTTATATTTTATAAGAAACAAACTTGGATTCAACATTGATGTTTATTAGTGTTGAACAAAGTTTGGAAGTTAATCCCTACTTCATGTTTTAAAAAGAAAGGATAACATTGCTTGATGATGTGTTTTTTTTCAAATTTATGTAGAACATTTTTATAATATATTTTAAAGGACTTTATTTATTTACACTTTTCAATAAGCAACTAAGGTTAAGCAAGTAAGGTTTGGCCCAGCACTCAAGGTTTTTTTTTTGATAATTTCATTACTAAAATTCGCTTTATAGTTGCTTATGATTTATAATTTTTCTTTTATTAACACTATCAGGGTAACTTTAGTTTAATGAAATTTACTTTTTTAATAAAAAGCTTTTTTTTACTTTTTATAGTTGCTAGGTACGAAGCACTAAAAGTTGCTTAAAAATTTACCATCCCAACACTAGTTGCTTATTGGTTGGTTGCTTAACTGAAAAATAAAAAAAAATATTTAATACGTTTTTAACATTTTTGTATATATTTTAAACGAGAAAACTGTGCTTACCTGAAAAATAAAAATAAAAATTAATAGATTTTTATATATATTTTTGTATATATTTTGAACTAATTTTTACATCTATCTGTTAAAATAGGAAAACTGTGCTTAACTGAAAAATAAAAAAAATATTTAATACATTTTTGTATATATTTCGAACGAATTTTTACAACATATGTCAAAATATGAAAACTATGCTTAACTGAAATATAAGAAAATATTTAATACTTTTTAACATTTTTGTATATATTTGAACGAATTTTTATAACATATGTTAAAATTAGAAAACTGTAAAAAAATTTAAAAAGTGTGAAATATAAATATTGATCAACTTTAATGCTTACTTATTCTTATGTTGAATGAAGAGTCATTTTATTGACTCTCAACGGGAATCAACGTTTAATGACTCCACGCAAGTTTCACAAGTGACTCTTCAGAAGAATCAAAATGTCTCGCGCGCAAGTTTCACAAATGACTCTTCAAAAGAATCAAAAAGACTCTCGTAGGCGTGCCGATATAGGCACTGGCGAATGACTCTCTTCTTAGTGTCGAATTGACACCGCTAAAATTCTCAGTGTATATATTTATTTTCGGTTACGTAGAACTGTCAAACTTAGTCGTAAAGCATTATGCATACAATGCATTGCGAACCTTGTATATATTTGTTTGCGAGCATTTGGTCTCTCTCTTTTTTGTTGCGGAAGATATAGACTTTACAGAAGCAGTTGTTCTTAAATTATAGTTATTTAAATCCCTGTTTCTACCACATCATTAAAATTCTAATGACGATCTTTTTAATCGTTCGTCTGCCTAACTAGACAGAACAATGAAACGTATGTCAAAAAATTCCTTCCTCGGTTGAAAGATTGTGCTGGTTTGCTGTAAGTTGTCGGATAAAGTCATTGAAATATCATAAATCAAACATTAGTTCGGAGGGTACGGGTCATGTCGATGCGATATTTCGTGAAATATTAATTTTAGGCCGTTTTATTTTTTATTACTCGCGCTTGTTGGTTTTAATATCGATAGATATAGCTATTGCGCTCTTTTTTTGATCTTTTCAGTCATGTGTACCTTTTTTTACTGAGGAAAACCTACAGATTTTTTTGTTGCAATACTCATTTTTACTCGGTAACATTAAAATGTCACTAACTTTGCGGTTGATTGGTGTGATACGCGAAACCTTGCCAGATCGAACATTTTCAGGTGTCAAAATAAGGGAAGCCAGAAGGCAGGTTTTTCCTTTTAGGGAAAATAGCTAAAATCAGATTCTGGCTAATGGTATAATCTGTAGAAAAATTCCCCCAAAAAAATTAGTATCACCAGCTACGAGACTGCAAGGCTTTTAACATTTCCTATGTTTAAAAATAGTAGGAAATTCTCCAATAATTTGTCTTCCTTACGTGGTGAAATTGTTGTAAAATCTAAGGTCGACGAAAATTTGGGACCACAGAATTTAACGAAACACAACAAAAAATAATAGCTAACTAATTTTTAATACCATAAGAATATACATCTGACAAAACAGTTTTTAAAATAACAAGGTCATGCATATTTAATATTTTCTTGATTCCATATGCTTCTTGACTGCTTCTACTGCCCCTACACGATCGACCAACGCCTTTAATTCCGGATAGGGGTCCAAATACGTTGCGTAGGCCTTTTTCATCATGTCATGTTGGGCAAAGAAGACAAAGTCAGCCAAAGAAATCTAAAGGGGAGAAAAAATTATAAAAAGTAGCACAACCTCGGATTTACGTAGTTACGAAACTTCCTCTGACGCCTTCTCGCTACCTCAGTACAACTGACTTT
>JASGCC010001634.1:0-34302 GCA_030067915.1 Hydractinia echinata
TTTTAGGGAAATCGCGGGTTTTCGGTTGCCGGCGATTAAACTGCTTTCATTCGGCGTCTCATCAGAAATGAAAATATTTTTGAAAACTACAAGTCTCATGGGTTTTAGTGGTGAAAAAATATTTTAAAAATCGTTCGGGAATGAGTTTACTCCCTGCTTACTTTCTTTGTATACATTCGACTTACCGGGATTTACGGGAAATCGCGGGTTTTCGGTTGCCGGCGATTAAACTGCTTTCATTCGGCGTCTCATCAAAAATGAAAATATTTTTGAAAACTACAAGTCTCATGGGTTTAGTGGTGAAAAAATAATTTTAAAAATCGTTCGGGAAATGAGTTTACTCCCTGCTTACTTTCTTTGTATACATTCGACTATACCCGGGATTTACGGGAAATCGCGGGTTTTCGGTTGCCGGCGATTAAACTGGCTTTCATTCGGCGTCTCATCAAAATGAAAATATTTTTGAAAACTACAAGTCTCATGGGTTTTAGTGGTGAAAAAATAATTTTAAAAAATCGTTCGGGAAATGAGTTTACTCCCTGCTTACTTTCTTTGTATACATTCGACTATACGGGAGCGGATTTACGGGAAATCGCGGGTTTTCGGTTGCCGGCGATTAAACTGCTTTCATTCGGCGTCTCATCAAAAATGAAAATATTTTTGAAAACTACAAGTCTCATGGGTTTTAGTGGTGAAAAAATAATTTTAAAAATCGTTCGGGAAATGAGTTTACTCCCTGCTTACTTTCTTTGTATACATTCGACTATACGGGCCGAGTCCGGGATTTACGGGAAATCGCGGGTTTTCGGTTGCCGGCGATTAAACTGCTTTCATTCGGCGTCTCATCAGAAATGAAAATATTTTTGAAAACTACAAGTCTCATGGGTTTTAGTGGTGAAAAAATAATTTTAAAAATCGTTCGGGAAATGAGTTTACTCCCTGCTTACTTTCTTTGTATACATTCGACTATACGGGCCGAGTCCGGGATTTACGGGAAATCGCGGGTTTTCGGTTGCCGGCGATTAAACTGCTTTCATTCGGCGTCTCATCAGAAATGAAAATATTTTTGAAAACTACAAGTCTCATGGGTTTTAGTGGTGAAAAAATAATTTTAAAAATCGTTCGGGAAATGAGTTTACTCCCTGCTTACTTTCTTTGTATACATTCGACTATACGGGCCGAGTCCGGGATTTACGGGAAATCGCGGGTTTTCGGTTGCCGGCGATTAAACTGCTTTCATTCGGCGTCTCATCAGAAATGAAAATATTTTTGAAAACTACAAGTCTCATGGGTTTTAGTGGTGAAAAAATAATTTTAAAAATCGTTCGGGAAATGAGTTTACTCCCTGCTTACTTTCTTTGTATACATTCGACTATACGGGCCGAGTCCGGGATTTACGGGAAATCGCGGGTTTTCGGTTGCCGGCGATTAAACTGCTTTCATTCGGCGTCTCATCAGAAATGAAAATATTTTTGAAAACTACAAGTCTCATGGGTTTTAGTGGTGAAAAAATAATTTTAAAAATCGTTCGGGAAATGAGTTTACTCCCTGCTTACTTTCTTTGTATACATTCGACTATACGGGCGAGTCCGGGATTTACGGGAAATCGCGGGTTTTCGGTTGCCGGCGATTAAACTGCTTTCATTCGGCGTCTCATCAAAAATGAAAATATTTTTGAAAACTACAAGTCTCATGGGTTTTAGTGGTGAAAAAATAATTTTAAAAATCGTTCGGGAAATGAGTTTACTCCCTGCTTACTTTCTTTGTATACATTCGACTATACGGCCGAGTCCGGGATTTACGGGAAATCGCGGGTTTTCGGTTGCCGGCGATTAAACTGCTTTCATTCGGCGTCTCATCAGAAATGAAAATATTTTTGAAAACTACAAGTCTCATGGGTTTTAGTGGTGAAAAAATAATTTTAAAAATCGTTCGGGAAATGAGTTTACTCCCTGCTTACTTTCTTTGTATACATTCGACTATACGGGCCGAGTCCGGGATTTACGGGAAATCGCGGGTTTTCGGTTGCCGGCGATTAAACTGCTTTCATTCGGCGTCTCATCAGAAATGAAAATATTTTTGAAAACTACAAGTCTCATGGGTTTTAGTGGTGAAAAAATAATTTTAAAAATCGTTCGGGAAATGAGTTTACTCCCTGCTTACTTTCTTTGTATACATTCGACTATACGGGCCGAGTCCGGATTTACGGGAAATCGCGGGTTTTCGGTTGCCGGCGATTAAACTGCTTTCATTCGGCGTCTCATCAGAAATGAAAATATTTTTGAAAACTACAAGTCTCATGGGTTTTAGTGGTGAAAAAATAATTTTAAAAATCGTTCGGGAAATGAGTTTACTCCCTGCTTACTTTCTTTGTATACATTCGACTATACGGGCCGAGTCCGGGATTTACGGGAAATCGCGGGTTTTCGGTTGCCGGCGATTAAACTGCTTTCATTCGGCGTCTCATCAGAAATGAAAATATTTTTGAAAACTACAAGTCTCATGGGTTTTAGTGGTGAAAAAATAATTTTAAAAATCGTTCGGGAAATGAGTTTACTCCCTGCTTACTTTCTTTGTATACATTCGACTATACGGCCGAGTCGGATTTACGGGAAATCGCGGGTTTTCGGTTGCCGGCGATTAAACTGCTTTCATTCGGCGTCTCATCAAAATGAAAATATTTTTGAAAACTACAAGTCTCATGGGTTTTAGTGGTGAAAAAATAATTTTAAAAATCGTTCGGGAAATGAGTTTACTCCCTGCTTACTTTCTTTGTATACATTCGACTATACGGCCGAGTCCGGATTTACGGGAAATCGCGGGTTTTCGGTTGCCGGCGATTAAACTGCTTTCATTCGGCGTCTCATCAGAAATGAAAATATTTTTGAAAACTACAAGTCTCATGGGTTTTAGTGGTGAAAAAATAATTTTAAAAATCGTTCGGGAAATGAGTTTACTCCCTGCTTACTTTCTTTGTATACATTCGACTATACGGGCCGAGTCCGGGATTTACGGGAAATCGCGGGTTTTCGGTTGCCGGCGATTAAACTGCTTTCATTCGGCGTCTCATCAGAAATGAAAATATTTTTGAAAACTACAAGTCTCATGGGTTTTAGTGGTGAAAAAATAATTTTAAAAATCGTTCGGGAAATGAGTTTACTCCCTGCTTACTTTCTTTGTATACATTCGACTATACGGGCCGAGTCCGGGATTTACGGGAAATCGCGGGTTTTCGGTTGCCGGCGATTAAACTGCTTTCATTCGGCGTCTCATCAAAAATGAAAATATTTTTGAAAACTACAAGTCTCATGGGTTTTAGTGGTGAAAAAATAATTTTAAAAATCGTTCGGGAAATGAGTTTACTCCCTGCTTACTTTCTTTGTATACATTCGACTATACGGGCCGAGTCCGGATTTACGGGAAATCGCGGGTTTTCGGTTGCCGGCGATTAAACTGCTTTCATTCGGCGTCTCATCAGAAATGAAAATATTTTTGAAAACTACAAGTCTCATGGGTTTTAGTGGTGAAAAAATAATTTTAAAAATCGTTCGGGAAATGAGTTTACTCCCTGCTTACTTTCTTTGTATACATTCGACTATACGGGCCGAGTCCGGGATTTACGGGAAATCGCGGGTTTTCGGTTGCCGGCGATTAAACTGCTTTCATTCGGCGTCTCATCAGAAATGAAAATATTTTTGAAAACTACAAGTCTCATGGGTTTTAGTGGTGAAAAAATAATTTTAAAAATCGTTCGGGAAATGAGTTTACTCCCTGCTTACTTTCTTTGTATACATTCGACTATACGGGCCGAGTCCGGGATTTACGGGAAATCGCGGGTTTTCGGTTGCCGGCGATTAAACTGCTTTCATTCGGCGTCTCATCAGAAATGAAAATATTTTTGAAAACTACAAGTCTCATGGGTTTTAGTGGTGAAAAAATAATTTTAAAAATCGTTCGGGAAATGAGTTTACTCCCTGCTTACTTTCTTTGTATACATTCGACTATACGGGCCGAGTCCGGGATTTACGGGAAATCGCGGGTTTTCGGTTGCCGGCGATTAAACTGCTTTCATTCGGCGTCTCATCAGAAATGAAAATATTTTTGAAAACTACAAGTCTCATGGGTTTTAGTGGTGAAAAAATAATTTTAAAAATCGTTCGGGAAATGAGTTTACTCCCTGCTTACTTTCTTTGTATACATTCGACTATACGGGCCGAGTCCGGGATTTACGGGAAATCGCGGGTTTTCGGTTGCCGGCGATTAAACTGCTTTCATTCGGCGTCTCATCAGAAATGAAAATATTTTTGAAAACTACAAGTCTCATGGGTTTTAGTGGTGAAAAAATAATTTTAAAAATCGTTCGGGAAATGAGTTTACTCCCTGCTTACTTTCTTTGTATACATTCGACTATACGGGCCGAGTCCGGATTTACGGGAAATCGCGGGTTTTCGGTTGCCGGCGATTAAACTGCTTTCATTCGGCGTCTCATCAGAAATGAAAATATTTTTGAAAACTACAAGTCTCATGGGTTTTAGTGGTGAAAAAATAATTTTAAAAATCGTTCGGGAAATGAGTTTACTCCCTGCTTACTTTCTTTGTATACATTCGACTATACGGGCGAGTCCGGGATTTACGGGAAATCGCGGGTTTTCGGTTGCCGGCGATTAAACTGCTTTCATTCGGCGTCTCATCAGAAATGAAAATATTTTTGAAAACTACAAGTCTCATGGGTTTTAGTGGTGAAAAAATAATTTTAAAAATCGTTCGGGAAATGAGTTTACTCCCTGCTTACTTTCTTTGTATACATTCGACTATACGGGCCGAGTCCGGGATTTACGGGAAATCGCGGGTTTTCGGTTGCCGGCGATTAAACTGCTTTCATTCGGCGTCTCATCAGAAATGAAAATATTTTTGAAAACTACAAGTCTCATGGGTTTTAGTGGTGAAAAAATAATTTTAAAAATCGTTCGGGAAATGAGTTTACTCCCTGCTTACTTTCTTTGTATACATTCGACTATACGGGCCGAGTCCGGGATTTACGGGAAATCGCGGGTTTTCGGTTGCCGGCGATTAAACTGCTTTCATTCGGCGTCTCATCAGAAATGAAAATATTTTTGAAAACTACAAGTCTCATGGGTTTTAGTGGTGAAAAAATAATTTTAAAAATCGTTCGGGAAATGAGTTTACTCCCTGCTTACTTTCTTTGTATACATTCGACTATACGGGCCGAGTCCGGGATTTACGGGAAATCGCGGGTTTTCGGTTGCCGGCGATTAAACTGCTTTCATTCGGCGTCTCATCAGAAATGAAAATATTTTTGAAAACTACAAGTCTCATGGGTTTTAGTGGTGAAAAAATAATTTTAAAAATCGTTCGGGAAATGAGTTTACTCCCTGCTTACTTTCTTTGTATACATTCGACTATACGGCCGAGTCCGGGATTTACGGGAAATCGCGGGTTTTCGGTTGCCGGCGATTAAACTGCTTTCATTCGGCGTCTCATCAGAAATGAAAATATTTTTGAAAACTACAAGTCTCATGGGTTTTAGTGGTGAAAAAATAATTTTAAAAATCGTTCGGGAAATGAGTTTACTCCCTGCTTACTTTCTTTGTATACATTCGACTATACGGGCCGAGTCCGGGATTTACGGGAAATCGCGGGTTTTCGGTTGCCGGCGATTAAACTGCTTTCATTCGGCGTCTCATCAGAAATGAAAATATTTTTGAAAACTACAAGTCTCATGGGTTTTAGTGGTGAAAAAATAATTTTAAAAATCGTTCGGGAAATGAGTTTACTCCCTGCTTACTTTCTTTGTATACATTCGACTATACGGGCCGAGTCCGGGATTTACGGGAAATCGCGGGTTTTCGGTTGCCGGCGATTAAACTGCTTTCATTCGGCGTCTCATCAGAAATGAAAATATTTTTGAAAACTACAAGTCTCATGGGTTTTAGTGGTGAAAAAATAATTTTAAAAATCGTTCGGGAAATGAGTTTACTCCCTGCTTACTTTCTTTGTATACATTCGACTATACGGGCCGAGTCCGGGATTTACGGGAAATCGCGGGTTTTCGGTTGCCGGCGATTAAACTGCTTTCATTCGGCGTCTCATCAGAAATGAAAATATTTTTGAAAACTACAAGTCTCATGGGTTTTAGTGGTGAAAAAATAATTTTAAAAATCGTTCGGGAAATGAGTTTACTCCCTGCTTACTTTCTTTGTATACATTCGACTATACGGGCCGAGTCCGGGATTTACGGGAAATCGCGGGTTTTCGGTTGCCGGCGATTAAACTGCTTTCATTCGGCGTCTCATCAGAAATGAAAATATTTTTGAAAACTACAAGTCTCATGGGTTTTAGTGGTGAAAAAATAATTTTAAAAATCGTTCGGGAAATGAGTTTACTCCCTGCTTACTTTCTTTGTATACATTCGACTATACGGGCCGAGTCCGGGATTTACGGGAAATCGCGGGTTTTCGGTTGCCGGCGATTAAACTGCTTTCATTCGGCGTCTCATCAAAAATGAAAATATTTTTGAAAACTACAAGTCTCATGGGTTTTAGTGGTGAAAAAATAATTTTAAAAATCGTTCGGGAAATGAGTTTACTCCCTGCTTACTTTCTTTGTATACATTCGACTATACGGGCCGAGTCCGGGATTTACGGGAAATCGCGGGTTTTCGGTTGCCGGCGATTAAACTGCTTTCATTCGGCGTCTCATCAGAAATGAAAATATTTTTGAAAACTACAAGTCTCATGGGTTTTAGTGGTGAAAAAATAATTTTAAAAATCGTTCGGGAAATGAGTTTACTCCCTGCTTACTTTCTTTGTATACATTCGACTATACGGGCCGAGTCCGGGATTTACGGGAAATCGCGGGTTTTCGGTTGCCGGCGATTAAACTGCTTTCATTCGGCGTCTCATCAGAAATGAAAATATTTTTGAAAACTACAAGTCTCATGGGTTTTAGTGGTGAAAAAATAATTTTAAAAATCGTTCGGGAAATGAGTTTACTCCCTGCTTACTTTCTTTGTATACATTCGACTATACGGGCCGAGTCCGGGATTTACGGGAAATCGCGGGTTTTCGGTTGCCGGCGATTAAACTGCTTTCATTCGGCGTCTCATCAGAAATGAAAATATTTTTGAAAACTACAAGTCTCATGGGTTTTAGTGGTGAAAAAATAATTTTAAAAATCGTTCGGGAAATGAGTTTACTCCCTGCTTACTTTCTTTGTATACATTCGACTATACGGGCCGAGTCCGGGATTTACGGGAAATCGCGGGTTTTCGGTTGCCGGCGATTAAACTGCTTTCATTCGGCGTCTCATCAGAAATGAAAATATTTTTGAAAACTACAAGTCTCATGGGTTTTAGTGGTGAAAAAATAATTTTAAAAATCGTTCGGGAAATGAGTTTACTCCCTGCTTACTTTCTTTGTATACATTCGACTATACGGCCGAGTCGGGATTTACGGGAAATCGCGGGTTTTCGGTTGCCGGCGATTAAACTGCTTTCATTCGGCGTCTCATCAGAAATGAAAATATTTTTGAAAACTACAAGTCTCATGGGTTTTAGTGGTGAAAAAATAATTTTAAAAATCGTTCGGGAAATGAGTTTACTCCCTGCTTACTTTCTTTGTATACATTCGACTATACGGGCCGAGTCCGGGATTTACGGGAAATCGCGGGTTTTCGGTTGCCGGCGATTAAACTGCTTTCATTCGGCGTCTCATCAGAAATGAAAATATTTTTGAAAACTACAAGTCTCATGGGTTTTAGTGGTGAAAAAATAATTTTAAAAATCGTTCGGGAAATGAGTTTACTCCCTGCTTACTTTCTTTGTATACATTCGACTATACGGGCCGAGTCCGGGATTTACGGGAAATCGCGGGTTTTCGGTTGCCGGCGATTAAACTGCTTTCATTCGGCGTCTCATCAGAAATGAAAATATTTTTGAAAACTACAAGTCTCATGGGTTTTAGTGGTGAAAAAATAATTTTAAAAATCGTTCGGGAAATGAGTTTACTCCCTGCTTACTTTCTTTGTATACATTCGACTATACGGGCCGAGTCCGGGATTTACGGGAAATCGCGGGTTTTCGGTTGCCGGCGATTAAACTGCTTTCATTCGGCGTCTCATCAGAAATGAAAATATTTTTGAAAACTACAAGTCTCATGGGTTTTAGTGGTGAAAAAATAATTTTAAAAATCGTTCGGGAAATGAGTTTACTCCCTGCTTACTTTCTTTGTATACATTCGACTATACGGGCCGAGTCCGGGATTTACGGGAAATCGCGGGTTTTCGGTTGCCGGCGATTAAACTGCTTTCATTCGGCGTCTCATCAGAAATGAAAATATTTTTGAAAACTACAAGTCTCATGGGTTTTAGTGGTGAAAAAATAATTTTAAAAATCGTTCGGGAAATGAGTTTACTCCCTGCTTACTTTCTTTGTATACATTCGACTATACGGGCCGAGTCCGGGATTTACGGGAAATCGCGGGTTTTCGGTTGCCGGCGATTAAACTGCTTTCATTCGGCGTCTCATCAGAAATGAAAATATTTTTGAAAACTACAAGTCTCATGGGTTTTAGTGGTGAAAAAATAATTTTAAAAATCGTTCGGGAAATGAGTTTACTCCCTGCTTACTTTCTTTGTATACATTCGACTATACGGGCCGAGTCCGGGATTTACGGGAAATCGCGGGTTTTCGGTTGCCGGCGATTAAACTGCTTTCATTCGGCGTCTCATCAGAAATGAAAATATTTTTGAAAACTACAAGTCTCATGGGTTTTAGTGGTGAAAAAATAATTTTAAAAATCGTTCGGGAAATGAGTTTACTCCCTGCTTACTTTCTTTGTATACATTCGACTATACGGGCCGGGATTTACGGGAAATCGCGGGTTTTCGGTTGCCGGCGATTAAACTGCTTTCATTCGGCGTCTCATCAGAAATGAAAATATTTTTGAAAACTACAAGTCTCATGGGTTTTAGTGGTGAAAAAATAATTTTAAAAATCGTTCGGGAAATGAGTTTACTCCCTGCTTACTTTCTTTGTATACATTCGACTATACGGGCCGAGTCCGGGATTTACGGGAAATCGCGGGTTTTCGGTTGCCGGCGATTAAACTGCTTTCATTCGGCGTCTCATCAAAAATGAAAATATTTTTGAAAACTACAAGTCTCATGGGTTTTAGTGGTGAAAAAATAATTTTAAAAATCGTTCGGGAAATGAGTTTACTCCCTGCTTACTTTCTTTGTATACATTCGACTATACGGGCCGAGTCCGGGATTTACGGGAAATCGCGGGTTTTCGGTTGCCGGCGATTAAACTGCTTTCATTCGGCGTCTCATCAGAAATGAAAATATTTTTGAAAACTACAAGTCTCATGGGTTTTAGTGGTGAAAAAATAATTTTAAAAATCGTTCGGGAAATGAGTTTACTCCCTGCTTACTTTCTTTGTATACATTCGACTATACGGGCCGAGTCCGGGATTTACGGGAAATCGCGGGTTTTCGGTTGCCGGCGATTAAACTGCTTTCATTCGGCGTCTCATCAGAAATGAAAATATTTTTGAAAACTACAAGTCTCATGGGTTTTAGTGGTGAAAAAATAATTTTAAAAATCGTTCGGGAAATGAGTTTACTCCCTGCTTACTTTCTTTGTATACATTCGACTATACGGCCGAGTCCGGGATTTACGGGAAATCGCGGGTTTTCGGTTGCCGGCGATTAAACTGCTTTCATTCGGCGTCTCATCAGAAATGAAAATATTTTTGAAAACTACAAGTCTCATGGGTTTTAGTGGTGAAAAAATAATTTTAAAAATCGTTCGGGAAATGAGTTTACTCCCTGCTTACTTTCTTTGTATACATTCGACTATACGGGCCGAGTCCGGGATTTACGGGAAATCGCGGGTTTTCGGTTGCCGGCGATTAAACTGCTTTCATTCGGCGTCTCATCAGAAATGAAAATATTTTTGAAAACTACAAGTCTCATGGGTTTTAGTGGTGAAAAAATAATTTTAAAAATCGTTCGGGAAATGAGTTTACTCCCTGCTTACTTTCTTTGTATACATTCGACTATACGGGCCGAGTCCGGGATTTACGGGAAATCGCGGGTTTTCGGTTGCCGGCGATTAAACTGCTTTCATTCGGCGTCTCATCAGAAATGAAAATATTTTTGAAAACTACAAGTCTCATGGGTTTTAGTGGTGAAAAAATAATTTTAAAAATCGTTCGGGAAATGAGTTTACTCCCTGCTTACTTTCTTTGTATACATTCGACTATACGGGCCGAGTCCGGGATTTACGGGAAATCGCGGGTTTTCGGTTGCCGGCGATTAAACTGCTTTCATTCGGCGTCTCATCAGAAATGAAAATATTTTTGAAAACTACAAGTCTCATGGGTTTTAGTGGTGAAAAAATAATTTTAAAAATCGTTCGGGAAATGAGTTTACTCCCTGCTTACTTTCTTTGTATACATTCGACTATACGGGCCGAGTCCGGGATTTACGGGAAATCGCGGGTTTTCGGTTGCCGGCGATTAAACTGCTTTCATTCGGCGTCTCATCAGAAATGAAAATATTTTTGAAAACTACAAGTCTCATGGGTTTTAGTGGTGAAAAAATAATTTTAAAAATCGTTCGGGAAATGAGTTTACTCCCTGCTTACTTTCTTTGTATACATTCGACTATACGGGCCGAGTCCGGGATTTACGGGAAATCGCGGGTTTTCGGTTGCCGGCGATTAAACTGCTTTCATTCGGCGTCTCATCAGAAATGAAAATATTTTTGAAAACTACAAGTCTCATGGGTTTTAGTGGTGAAAAAATAATTTTAAAAATCGTTCGGGAAATGAGTTTACTCCCTGCTTACTTTCTTTGTATACATTCGACTATACGGGCCGAGTCCGGGATTTACGGGAAATCGCGGGTTTTCGGTTGCCGGCGATTAAACTGCTTTCATTCGGCGTCTCATCAGAAATGAAAATATTTTTGAAAACTACAAGTCTCATGGGTTTTAGTGGTGAAAAAATAATTTTAAAAATCGTTCGGGAAATGAGTTTACTCCCTGCTTACTTTCTTTGTATACATTCGACTATACGGGCCGAGTCCGGGATTTACGGGAAATCGCGGGTTTTCGGTTGCCGGCGATTAAACTGCTTTCATTCGGCGTCTCATCAGAAATGAAAATATTTTTGAAAACTACAAGTCTCATGGGTTTTAGTGGTGAAAAAATAATTTTAAAAATCGTTCGGGAAATGAGTTTACTCCCTGCTTACTTTCTTTGTATACATTCGACTATACGGGCCCGGGATTTACGGGAAATCGCGGGTTTTCGGTTGCCGGCGATTAAACTGCTTTCATTCGGCGTCTCATCAGAAATGAAAATATTTTTGAAAACTACAAGTCTCATGGGTTTTAGTGGTGAAAAAATAATTTTAAAAATCGTTCGGGAAATGAGTTTACTCCCTGCTTACTTTCTTTGTATACATTCGACTATACGGGCCGAGTCCGGGATTTACGGGAAATCGCGGGTTTTCGGTTGCCGGCGATTAAACTGCTTTCATTCGGCGTCTCATCAGAAATGAAAATATTTTTGAAAACTACAAGTCTCATGGGTTTTAGTGGTGAAAAAATAATTTTAAAAATCGTTCGGGAAATGAGTTTACTCCCTGCTTACTTTCTTTGTATACATTCGACTATACGGCCGAGTCCGGATTTACGGGAAATCGCGGGTTTTCGGTTGCCGGCGATTAAACTGCTTTCATTCGGCGTCTCATCAGAAATGAAAATATTTTTGAAAACTACAAGTCTCATGGGTTTTAGTGGTGAAAAAATAATTTTAAAAATCGTTCGGGAAATGAGTTTACTCCCTGCTTACTTTCTTTGTATACATTCGACTATACGGGCCGAGTCCGGGATTTACGGGAAATCGCGGGTTTTCGGTTGCCGGCGATTAAACTGCTTTCATTCGGCGTCTCATCAGAAATGAAAATATTTTTGAAAACTACAAGTCTCATGGGTTTTAGTGGTGAAAAAATAATTTTAAAAATCGTTCGGGAAATGAGTTTACTCCCTGCTTACTTTCTTTGTATACATTCGACTATACGGGCCGAGTCCGGGATTTACGGGAAATCGCGGGTTTTCGGTTGCCGGCGATTAAACTGCTTTCATTCGGCGTCTCATCAGAAATGAAAATATTTTTGAAAACTACAAGTCTCATGGGTTTTAGTGGTGAAAAAATAATTTTAAAAATCGTTCGGGAAATGAGTTTACTCCCTGCTTACTTTCTTTGTATACATTCGACTATACGGGCCGGGATTTACGGGAAATCGCGGGTTTTCGGTTGCCGGCGATTAAACTGCTTTCATTCGGCGTCTCATCAGAAATGAAAATATTTTTGAAAACTACAAGTCTCATGGGTTTTAGTGGTGAAAAAATAATTTTAAAAATCGTTCGGGAAATGAGTTTACTCCCTGCTTACTTTCTTTGTATACATTCGACTATACGGGCCGAGTCCGGGATTTACGGGAAATCGCGGGTTTTCGGTTGCCGGCGATTAAACTGCTTTCATTCGGCGTCTCATCAGAAATGAAAATATTTTTGAAAACTACAAGTCTCATGGGTTTTAGTGGTGAAAAAATAATTTTAAAAATCGTTCGGGAAATGAGTTTACTCCCTGCTTACTTTCTTTGTATACATTCGACTATACGGGCCGAGTCCGGGATTTACGGGAAATCGCGGGTTTTCGGTTGCCGGCGATTAAACTGCTTTCATTCGGCGTCTCATCAGAAATGAAAATATTTTTGAAAACTACAAGTCTCATGGGTTTTAGTGGTGAAAAAATAATTTTAAAAATCGTTCGGGAAATGAGTTTACTCCCTGCTTACTTTCTTTGTATACATTCGACTATACGGCCGAGTCCGGGATTTACGGGAAATCGCGGGTTTTCGGTTGCCGGCGATTAAACTGCTTTCATTCGGCGTCTCATCAGAAATGAAAATATTTTTGAAAACTACAAGTCTCATGGGTTTTAGTGGTGAAAAAATAATTTTAAAAATCGTTCGGGAAATGAGTTTACTCCCTGCTTACTTTCTTTGTATACATTCGACTATACGGGCCGAGTCCGGGATTTACGGGAAATCGCGGGTTTTCGGTTGCCGGCGATTAAACTGCTTTCATTCGGCGTCTCATCAGAAATGAAAATATTTTTGAAAACTACAAGTCTCATGGGTTTTAGTGGTGAAAAAATAATTTTAAAAATCGTTCGGGAAATGAGTTTACTCCCTGCTTACTTTCTTTGTATACATTCGACTATACGGGCCGAGTCCGGGATTTACGGGAAATCGCGGGTTTTCGGTTGCCGGCGATTAAACTGCTTTCATTCGGCGTCTCATCAGAAATGAAAATATTTTTGAAAACTACAAGTCTCATGGGTTTTAGTGGTGAAAAAATAATTTTAAAAATCGTTCGGGAAATGAGTTTACTCCCTGCTTACTTTCTTTGTATACATTCGACTATACGGGCCGAGTCCGGGATTTACGGGAAATCGCGGGTTTTCGGTTGCCGGCGATTAAACTGCTTTCATTCGGCGTCTCATCAGAAATGAAAATATTTTTGAAAACTACAAGTCTCATGGGTTTTAGTGGTGAAAAAATAATTTTAAAAATCGTTCGGGAAATGAGTTTACTCCCTGCTTACTTTCTTTGTATACATTCGACTATACGGGCCGGATTTACGGGAAATCGCGGGTTTTCGGTTGCCGGCGATTAAACTGCTTTCATTCGGCGTCTCATCAGAAATGAAAATATTTTTGAAAACTACAAGTCTCATGGGTTTTAGTGGTGAAAAAATAATTTTAAAAATCGTTCGGGAAATGAGTTTACTCCCTGCTTACTTTCTTTGTATACATTCGACTATACGGGCCGAGTCCGGGATTTACGGGAAATCGCGGGTTTTCGGTTGCCGGCGATTAAACTGCTTTCATTCGGCGTCTCATCAGAAATGAAAATATTTTTGAAAACTACAAGTCTCATGGGTTTTAGTGGTGAAAAAATAATTTTAAAAATCGTTCGGGAAATGAGTTTACTCCCTGCTTACTTTCTTTGTATACATTCGACTATACGGGCCGAGTCCGGGATTTACGGGAAATCGCGGGTTTTCGGTTGCCGGCGATTAAACTGCTTTCATTCGGCGTCTCATCAGAAATGAAAATATTTTTGAAAACTACAAGTCTCATGGGTTTTAGTGGTGAAAAAATAATTTTAAAAATCGTTCGGGAAATGAGTTTACTCCCTGCTTACTTTCTTTGTATACATTCGACTATACGGCCGAGTCCGGGATTTACGGGAAATCGCGGGTTTTCGGTTGCCGGCGATTAAACTGCTTTCATTCGGCGTCTCATCAGAAATGAAAATATTTTTGAAAACTACAAGTCTCATGGGTTTTAGTGGTGAAAAAATAATTTTAAAAATCGTTCGGGAAATGAGTTTACTCCCTGCTTACTTTCTTTGTATACATTCGACTATACGGGCCGGGATTTACGGGAAATCGCGGGTTTTCGGTTGCCGGCGATTAAACTGCTTTCATTCGGCGTCTCATCAGAAATGAAAATATTTTTGAAAACTACAAGTCTCATGGGTTTTAGTGGTGAAAAAATAATTTTAAAAATCGTTCGGGAAATGAGTTTACTCCCTGCTTACTTTCTTTGTATACATTCGACTATACGGGCCGAGTCCGGGATTTACGGGAAATCGCGGGTTTTCGGTTGCCGGCGATTAAACTGCTTTCATTCGGCGTCTCATCAGAAATGAAAATATTTTTGAAAACTACAAGTCTCATGGGTTTTAGTGGTGAAAAAATAATTTTAAAAATCGTTCGGGAAATGAGTTTACTCCCTGCTTACTTTCTTTGTATACATTCGACTATACGGGCCGAGTCCGGGATTTACGGGAAATCGCGGGTTTTCGGTTGCCGGCGATTAAACTGCTTTCATTCGGCGTCTCATCAGAAATGAAAATATTTTTGAAAACTACAAGTCTCATGGGTTTTAGTGGTGAAAAAATAATTTTAAAAATCGTTCGGGAAATGAGTTTACTCCCTGCTTACTTTCTTTGTATACATTCGACTATACGGGCCGAGTCCGGGATTTACGGGAAATCGCGGGTTTTCGGTTGCCGGCGATTAAACTGCTTTCATTCGGCGTCTCATCAGAAATGAAAATATTTTTGAAAACTACAAGTCTCATGGGTTTTAGTGGTGAAAAAATAATTTTAAAAATCGTTCGGGAAATGAGTTTACTCCCTGCTTACTTTCTTTGTATACATTCGACTATACGGGCCGAGTCCGGGATTTACGGGAAATCGCGGGTTTTCGGTTGCCGGCGATTAAACTGCTTTCATTCGGCGTCTCATCAGAAATGAAAATATTTTTGAAAACTACAAGTCTCATGGGTTTTAGTGGTGAAAAAATAATTTTAAAAATCGTTCGGGAAATGAGTTTACTCCCTGCTTACTTTCTTTGTATACATTCGACTATACGGGCCGAGTCCGGGATTTACGGGAAATCGCGGGTTTTCGGTTGCCGGCGATTAAACTGCTTTCATTCGGCGTCTCATCAGAAATGAAAATATTTTTGAAAACTACAAGTCTCATGGGTTTTAGTGGTGAAAAAATAATTTTAAAAATCGTTCGGGAAATGAGTTTACTCCCTGCTTACTTTCTTTGTATACATTCGACTATACGGGCCGAGTCCGGGATTTACGGGAAATCGCGGGTTTTCGGTTGCCGGCGATTAAACTGCTTTCATTCGGCGTCTCATCAGAAATGAAAATATTTTTGAAAACTACAAGTCTCATGGGTTTTAGTGGTGAAAAAATAATTTTAAAAATCGTTCGGGAAATGAGTTTACTCCCTGCTTACTTTCTTTGTATACATTCGACTATACGGGCCGAGTCCGGGATTTACGGGAAATCGCGGGTTTTCGGTTGCCGGCGATTAAACTGCTTTCATTCGGCGTCTCATCAGAAATGAAAATATTTTTGAAAACTACAAGTCTCATGGGTTTTAGTGGTGAAAAAATAATTTTAAAAATCGTTCGGGAAATGAGTTTACTCCCTGCTTACTTTCTTTGTATACATTCGACTATACGGGCCGAGTCCGGGATTTACGGGAAATCGCGGGTTTTCGGTTGCCGGCGATTAAACTGCTTTCATTCGGCGTCTCATCAGAAATGAAAATATTTTTGAAAACTACAAGTCTCATGGGTTTTAGTGGTGAAAAAATAATTTTAAAAATCGTTCGGGAAATGAGTTTACTCCCTGCTTACTTTCTTTGTATACATTCGACTATACGGGCCGAGTCCGGGATTTACGGGAAATCGCGGGTTTTCGGTTGCCGGCGATTAAACTGCTTTCATTCGGCGTCTCATCAGAAATGAAAATATTTTTGAAAACTACAAGTCTCATGGGTTTTAGTGGTGAAAAAATAATTTTAAAAATCGTTCGGGAAATGAGTTTACTCCCTGCTTACTTTCTTTGTATACATTCGACTATACGGGCCGAGTCCGGGATTTACGGGAAATCGCGGGTTTTCGGTTGCCGGCGATTAAACTGCTTTCATTCGGCGTCTCATCAGAAATGAAAATATTTTTGAAAACTACAAGTCTCATGGGTTTTAGTGGTGAAAAAATAATTTTAAAAATCGTTCGGGAAATGAGTTTACTCCCTGCTTACTTTCTTTGTATACATTCGACTATACGGCCGAGTCCGGATTTACGGGAAATCGCGGGTTTTCGGTTGCCGGCGATTAAACTGCTTTCATTCGGCGTCTCATCAGAAATGAAAATATTTTTGAAAACTACAAGTCTCATGGGTTTTAGTGGTGAAAAAATAATTTTAAAAATCGTTCGGGAAATGAGTTTACTCCCTGCTTACTTTCTTTGTATACATTCGACTATACGGGCCGAGTCCGGGATTTACGGGAAATCGCGGGTTTTCGGTTGCCGGCGATTAAACTGCTTTCATTCGGCGTCTCATCAGAAATGAAAATATTTTTGAAAACTACAAGTCTCATGGGTTTTAGTGGTGAAAAAATAATTTTAAAAATCGTTCGGGAAATGAGTTTACTCCCTGCTTACTTTCTTTGTATACATTCGACTATACGGGCCGAGTCCGGGATTTACGGGAAATCGCGGGTTTTCGGTTGCCGGCGATTAAACTGCTTTCATTCGGCGTCTCATCAGAAATGAAAATATTTTTGAAAACTACAAGTCTCATGGGTTTTAGTGGTGAAAAAATAATTTTAAAAATCGTTCGGGAAATGAGTTTACTCCCTGCTTACTTTCTTTGTATACATTCGACTATACGGCCGAGTCCGGATTTACGGGAAATCGCGGGTTTTCGGTTGCCGGCGATTAAACTGCTTTCATTCGGCGTCTCATCAGAAATGAAAATATTTTTGAAAACTACAAGTCTCATGGGTTTTAGTGGTGAAAAAATAATTTTAAAAATCGTTCGGGAAATGAGTTTACTCCCTGCTTACTTTCTTTGTATACATTCGACTATACGGGCCGAGTCCGGGATTTACGGGAAATCGCGGGTTTTCGGTTGCCGGCGATTAAACTGCTTTCATTCGGCGTCTCATCAGAAATGAAAATATTTTTGAAAACTACAAGTCTCATGGGTTTTAGTGGTGAAAAAATAATTTTAAAAATCGTTCGGGAAATGAGTTTACTCCCTGCTTACTTTCTTTGTATACATTCGACTATACGGGCCGAGTCCGGGATTTACGGGAAATCGCGGGTTTTCGGTTGCCGGCGATTAAACTGCTTTCATTCGGCGTCTCATCAGAAATGAAAATATTTTTGAAAACTACAAGTCTCATGGGTTTTAGTGGTGAAAAAATAATTTTAAAAATCGTTCGGGAAATGAGTTTACTCCCTGCTTACTTTCTTTGTATACATTCGACTATACGGCCGGGATTTACGGGAAATCGCGGGTTTTCGGTTGCCGGCGATTAAACTGCTTTCATTCGGCGTCTCATCAGAAATGAAAATATTTTTGAAAACTACAAGTCTCATGGGTTTTAGTGGTGAAAAAATAATTTTAAAAATCGTTCGGGAAATGAGTTTACTCCCTGCTTACTTTCTTTGTATACATTCGACTATACGGGCCGAGTCCGGGATTTACGGGAAATCGCGGGTTTTCGGTTGCCGGCGATTAAACTGCTTTCATTCGGCGTCTCATCAGAAATGAAAATATTTTTGAAAACTACAAGTCTCATGGGTTTTAGTGGTGAAAAAATAATTTTAAAAATCGTTCGGGAAATGAGTTTACTCCCTGCTTACTTTCTTTGTATACATTCGACTATACGGGCCGAGTCCGGGATTTACGGGAAATCGCGGGTTTTCGGTTGCCGGCGATTAAACTGCTTTCATTCGGCGTCTCATCAGAAATGAAAATATTTTTGAAAACTACAAGTCTCATGGGTTTTAGTGGTGAAAAAATAATTTTAAAAATCGTTCGGGAAATGAGTTTACTCCCTGCTTACTTTCTTTGTATACATTCGACTATACGGGCCGAGTCCGGGATTTACGGGAAATCGCGGGTTTTCGGTTGCCGGCGATTAAACTGCTTTCATTCGGCGTCTCATCAGAAATGAAAATATTTTTGAAAACTACAAGTCTCATGGGTTTTAGTGGTGAAAAAATAATTTTAAAAATCGTTCGGGAAATGAGTTTACTCCCTGCTTACTTTCTTTGTATACATTCGACTATACGGCCGAGTCCGGGATTTACGGGAAATCGCGGGTTTTCGGTTGCCGGCGATTAAACTGCTTTCATTCGGCGTCTCATCAGAAATGAAAATATTTTTGAAAACTACAAGTCTCATGGGTTTTAGTGGTGAAAAAATAATTTTAAAAATCGTTCGGGAAATGAGTTTACTCCCTGCTTACTTTCTTTGTATACATTCGACTATGCGGCCGAGTCCGGGATTTACGGGAAATCGCGGGTTTTCGGTTGCCGGCGATTAAACTGCTTTCATTCGGCGTCTCATCAGAAATGAAAATATTTTTGAAAACTACAAGTCTCATGGGTTTTAGTGGTGAAAAAATAATTTTAAAAATCGTTCGGGAAATGAGTTTACTCCCTGCTTACTTTCTTTGTATACATTCGACTATACGGGCCGAGTCCGGGATTTACGGGAAATCGCGGGTTTTCGGTTGCCGGCGATTAAACTGCTTTCATTCGGCGTCTCATCAGAAATGAAAATATTTTTGAAAACTACAAGTCTCATGGGTTTTAGTGGTGAAAAAATAATTTTAAAAATCGTTCGGGAAATGAGTTTACTCCCTGCTTACTTTCTTTGTATACATTCGACTATACGGCCGAGTCCGGATTTACGGGAAATCGCGGGTTTTCGGTTGCCGGCGATTAAACTGCTTTCATTCGGCGTCTCATCAGAAATGAAAATATTTTTGAAAACTACAAGTCTCATGGGTTTTAGTGGTGAAAAAATAATTTTAAAAATCGTTCGGGAAATGAGTTTACTCCCTGCTTACTTTCTTTGTATACATTCGACTATACGGGCCGAGTCCGGGATTTACGGGAAATCGCGGGTTTTCGGTTGCCGGCGATTAAACTGCTTTCATTCGGCGTCTCATCAGAAATGAAAATATTTTTGAAAACTACAAGTCTCATGGGTTTTAGTGGTGAAAAAATAATTTTAAAAATCGTTCGGGAAATGAGTTTACTCCCTGCTTACTTTCTTTGTATACATTCGACTATACGGGCCGAGTCCGGGATTTACGGGAAATCGCGGGTTTTCGGTTGCCGGCGATTAAACTGCTTTCATTCGGCGTCTCATCAGAAATGAAAATATTTTTGAAAACTACAAGTCTCATGGGTTTTAGTGGTGAAAAAATAATTTTAAAAATCGTTCGGGAAATGAGTTTACTCCCTGCTTACTTTCTTTGTATACATTCGACTATACGGGCCGAGTCCGGGATTTACGGGAAATCGCGGGTTTTCGGTTGCCGGCGATTAAACTGCTTTCATTCGGCGTCTCATCAGAAATGAAAATATTTTTGAAAACTACAAGTCTCATGGGTTTTAGTGGTGAAAAAATAATTTTAAAAATCGTTCGGGAAATGAGTTTACTCCCTGCTTACTTTCTTTGTATACATTCGACTATACGGGCCGAGTCCGGGATTTACGGGAAATCGCGGGTTTTCGGTTGCCGGCGATTAAACTGCTTTCATTCGGCGTCTCATCAGAAATGAAAATATTTTTGAAAACTACAAGTCTCATGGGTTTTAGTGGTGAAAAAATAATTTTAAAAATCGTTCGGGAAATGAGTTTACTCCCTGCTTACTTTCTTTGTATACATTCGACTATACGGGCCGAGTCCGGGATTTACGGGAAATCGCGGGTTTTCGGTTGCCGGCGATTAAACTGCTTTCATTCGGCGTCTCATCAGAAATGAAAATATTTTTGAAAACTACAAGTCTCATGGGTTTTAGTGGTGAAAAAATAATTTTAAAAATCGTTCGGGAAATGAGTTTACTCCCTGCTTACTTTCTTTGTATACATTCGACTATACGGGCCGAGTCCGGGATTTACGGGAAATCGCGGGTTTTCGGTTGCCGGCGATTAAACTGCTTTCATTCGGCGTCTCATCAGAAATGAAAATATTTTTGAAAACTACAAGTCTCATGGGTTTTAGTGGTGAAAAAATAATTTTAAAAATCGTTCGGGAAATGAGTTTACTCCCTGCTTACTTTCTTTGTATACATTCGACTATACGGGCCGAGTCCGGGATTTACGGGAAATCGCGGGTTTTCGGTTGCCGGCGATTAAACTGCTTTCATTCGGCGTCTCATCAGAAATGAAAATATTTTTGAAAACTACAAGTCTCATGGGTTTTAGTGGTGAAAAAATAATTTTAAAAATCGTTCGGGAAATGAGTTTACTCCCTGCTTACTTTCTTTGTATACATTCGACTATACGGGCCGGATTTACGGGAAATCGCGGGTTTTCGGTTGCCGGCGATTAAACTGCTTTCATTCGGCGTCTCATCAGAAATGAAAATATTTTTGAAAACTACAAGTCTCATGGGTTTTAGTGGTGAAAAAATAATTTTAAAAATCGTTCGGGAAATGAGTTTACTCCCTGCTTACTTTCTTTGTATACATTCGACTATACGGGCCGAGTCCGGGATTTACGGGAAATCGCGGGTTTTCGGTTGCCGGCGATTAAACTGCTTTCATTCGGCGTCTCATCAGAAATGAAAATATTTTTGAAAACTACAAGTCTCATGGGTTTTAGTGGTGAAAAAATAATTTTAAAAATCGTTCGGGAAATGAGTTTACTCCCTGCTTACTTTCTTTGTATACATTCGACTATACGGCGACCGCCGGGATTTACGGGAAATCGCGGGTTTTCGGTTGCCGGCGATTAAACTGCTTTCATTCGGCGTCTCATCAGAAATGAAAATATTTTTGAAAACTACAAGTCTCATGGGTTTTAGTGGTGAAAAAATAATTTTAAAAATCGTTCGGGAAATGAGTTTACTCCCTGCTTACTTTCTTTGTATACATTCGACTATACGGGCCGAGTCCGGGATTTACGGGAAATCGCGGGTTTTCGGTTGCCGGCGATTAAACTGCTTTCATTCGGCGTCTCATCAGAAATGAAAATATTTTTGAAAACTACAAGTCTCATGGGTTTTAGTGGTGAAAAAATAATTTTAAAAATCGTTCGGGAAATGAGTTTACTCCCTGCTTACTTTCTTTGTATACATTCGACTATACGGGCCGAGTCCGGGATTTACGGGAAATCGCGGGTTTTCGGTTGCCGGCGATTAAACTGCTTTCATTCGGCGTCTCATCAGAAATGAAAATATTTTTGAAAACTACAAGTCTCATGGGTTTTAGTGGTGAAAAAATAATTTTAAAAATCGTTCGGGAAATGAGTTTACTCCCTGCTTACTTTCTTTGTATACATTCGACTATACGGGCCGGGATTTACGGGAAATCGCGGGTTTTCGGTTGCCGGCGATTAAACTGCTTTCATTCGGCGTCTCATCAGAAATGAAAATATTTTTGAAAACTACAAGTCTCATGGGTTTTAGTGGTGAAAAAATAATTTTAAAAATCGTTCGGGAAATGAGTTTACTCCCTGCTTACTTTCTTTGTATACATTCGACTATACGGGCCGAGTCCGGGATTTACGGGAAATCGCGGGTTTTCGGTTGCCGGCGATTAAACTGCTTTCATTCGGCGTCTCATCAGAAATGAAAATATTTTTGAAAACTACAAGTCTCATGGGTTTTAGTGGTGAAAAAATAATTTTAAAAATCGTTCGGGAAATGAGTTTACTCCCTGCTTACTTTCTTTGTATACATTCGACTATACGGGCCGAGTCCGGGATTTACGGGAAATCGCGGGTTTTCGGTTGCCGGCGATTAAACTGCTTTCATTCGGCGTCTCATCAGAAATGAAAATATTTTTGAAAACTACAAGTCTCATGGGTTTTAGTGGTGAAAAAATAATTTTAAAAATCGTTCGGGAAATGAGTTTACTCCCTGCTTACTTTCTTTGTATACATTCGACTATACGGGCCGAGTCCGGGATTTACGGGAAATCGCGGGTTTTCGGTTGCCGGCGATTAAACTGCTTTCATTCGGCGTCTCATCAGAAATGAAAATATTTTTGAAAACTACAAGTCTCATGGGTTTTAGTGGTGAAAAAATAATTTTAAAAATCGTTCGGGAAATGAGTTTACTCCCTGCTTACTTTCTTTGTATACATTCGACTATACGGGCCGGATTTACGGGAAATCGCGGGTTTTCGGTTGCCGGCGATTAAACTGCTTTCATTCGGCGTCTCATCAGAAATGAAAATATTTTTGAAAACTACAAGTCTCATGGGTTTTAGTGGTGAAAAAATAATTTTAAAAATCGTTCGGGAAATGAGTTTACTCCCTGCTTACTTTCTTTGTATACATTCGACTATACGGCCGAGTCCGGATTTACGGGAAATCGCGGGTTTTCGGTTGCCGGCGATTAAACTGCTTTCATTCGGCGTCTCATCAGAAATGAAAATATTTTTGAAAACTACAAGTCTCATGGGTTTTAGTGGTGAAAAAATAATTTTAAAAATCGTTCGGGAAATGAGTTTACTCCCTGCTTACTTTCTTTGTATACATTCGACTATACGGGCCGGATTTACGGGAAATCGCGGGTTTTCGGTTGCCGGCGATTAAACTGCTTTCATTCGGCGTCTCATCAAAAATGAAAATATTTTTGAAAACTACAAGTCTCATGGGTTTTAGTGGTGAAAAAATAATTTTAAAAATCGTTCGGGAAATGAGTTTACTCCCTGCTTACTTTCTTTGTATACATTCGACTATACGGGCCGAGTCCGGGATTTACGGGAAATCGCGGGTTTTCGGTTGCCGGCGATTAAACTGCTTTCATTCGGCGTCTCATCAGAAATGAAAATATTTTTGAAAACTACAAGTCTCATGGGTTTTAGTGGTGAAAAAATAATTTTAAAAATCGTTCGGGAAATGAGTTTACTCCCTGCTTACTTTCTTTGTATACATTCGACTATACGGGCCGAGTCCGGGATTTACGGGAAATCGCGGGTTTTCGGTTGCCGGCGATTAAACTGCTTTCATTCGGCGTCTCATCAGAAATGAAAATATTTTTGAAAACTACAAGTCTCATGGGTTTTAGTGGTGAAAAAATAATTTTAAAAATCGTTCGGGAAATGAGTTTACTCCCTGCTTACTTTCTTTGTATACATTCGACTATACGGCCGAGTCCGGATTTACGGGAAATCGCGGGTTTTCGGTTGCCGGCGATTAAACTGCTTTCATTCGGCGTCTCATCAGAAATGAAAATATTTTTGAAAACTACAAGTCTCATGGGTTTTAGTGGTGAAAAAATAATTTTAAAAATCGTTCGGGAAATGAGTTTACTCCCTGCTTACTTTCTTTGTATACATTCGACTATACGGGCCGAGTCCGGGATTTACGGGAAATCGCGGGTTTTCGGTTGCCGGCGATTAAACTGCTTTCATTCGGCGTCTCATCAGAAATGAAAATATTTTTGAAAACTACAAGTCTCATGGGTTTTAGTGGTGAAAAAATAATTTTAAAAATCGTTCGGGAAATGAGTTTACTCCCTGCTTACTTTCTTTGTATACATTCGACTATACGGGCCGGGATTTACGGGAAATCGCGGGTTTTCGGTTGCCGGCGATTAAACTGCTTTCATTCGGCGTCTCATCAGAAATGAAAATATTTTTGAAAACTACAAGTCTCATGGGTTTTAGTGGTGAAAAAATAATTTTAAAAAATCGTTCGGGAATGAGTTTACTCCCTGCTTACTTTCTTTGTATACATTCGACTATACGGCCGAGTCGGGATTTACGGGAAATCGCGGGTTTTCGGTTGCCGGCGATTAAACTGCTTTCGTTCGGCGTCTCATCAAAAATGAAAATATTTTTGAAAACTACAAGTCTCATGGGTTTTTAGTGGTGAAAAAATAATTTTAAAAATCGTTCGGGAAATGAGTTTACTCCCTGCTTACTTTCTTTGTATACATTCGACTATACGGGCCGAGACCGGGGATTTACGGGAAAAATCGCGGGTTTTCGGTTGCCCGGCGATTAAACTGGCTTTCATTCGGCGTCTCATCAAAAAATGGAAACTATTTTCTGAAACACCTACAGTGTCTCTCGAGGGTCGTGTCATATAATCTAATAGTTGTGTGATAAATATCATGTGTTCAGAAAAATTTGTGAGGTGTGGTGTGCATCTTTGATACATATCCGTAATCGGGCGAGTCGAGATTTACAGTAAATACACGTGTGTGCGCGGATACGGCAGTGATGTCAAGTGCGTATATCATTGCAGATGCCAGGTGCGCGTTCCCCATCAGAAGATAACTCATAGTATATTTGCCATCTACTGCTACTGTGGCATGTTTAGGTGTGAGATATATATATTAATAAATACATATACATAGAGTCTCTTCTCTCCTACGTTGTACATATATCGATATATATTATATGTATATACATTCAATATATACGGCCGAGTCCAGTGATTTACCGGAAATCCGCGTGGTTGCCGTCGATTAAAACTGCTTTCATTTCGGCGTCTCATCAGAAATGAAAATATTTTTGAAAACTACAAGTCTCATGGGTTTTAGTGGTGAAAAAATAATTTTAAAAATCGTTCGGGAAATGAGTTTACTCCCTGCTTACTTTCTTTGTATACATTCGACTATACGGGCCGAGTCCGGGATTTACGGGAAATCGCGGGTTTTCGGTTGCCGGCGATTAAACTGCTTTCATTCGGCGTCTCATCAGAAATGAAAATATTTTTGAAAACTACAAGTCTCATGGGTTTTAGTGGTGAAAAAATAATTTTAAAAATCGTTCGGGAAATGAGTTTACTCCCTGCTTACTTTCTTTGTATACATTCGACTATACGGGCCGAGTCCGGGATTTACGGGAAATCGCGGGTTTTCGGTTGCCGGCGATTAAACTGCTTTCATTCGGCGTCTCATCAAAAATGAAAATATTTTTGAAAACTACAAGTCTCATGGGTTTTAGTGGTGAAAAAATAATTTTAAAAATCGTTCGGGAAATGAGTTTACTCCCTGCTTACTTTCTTTGTATACATTCGACTATACGGGCCGAGTCCGGGATTTACGGGAAATCGCGGGTTTTCGGTTGCCGGCGATTAAACTGCTTTCATTCGGCGTCTCATCAGAAATGAAAATATTTTTGAAAACTACAAGTCTCATGGGTTTTAGTGGTGAAAAAATAATTTTAAAAATCGTTCGGGAAATGAGTTTACTCCCTGCTTACTTTCTTTGTATACATTCGACTATACGGGCCGAGTCCGGGATTTACGGGAAATCGCGGGTTTTCGGTTGCCGGCGATTAAACTGCTTTCATTCGGCGTCTCATCAGAAATGAAAATATTTTTGAAAACTACAAGTCTCATGGGTTTTAGTGGTGAAAAAATAATTTTAAAAATCGTTCGGGAAATGAGTTTACTCCCTGCTTACTTTCTTTGTATACATTCGACTATACGGGCCGGGATTTACGGGAAATCGCGGGTTTTCGGTTGCCGGCGATTAAACTGCTTTCATTCGGCGTCTCATCAAAAATGAAAATATTTTTGAAAACTACAAGTCTCATGGGTTTTAGTGGTGAAAAAATAATTTTAAAAATCGTTCGGGAAATGAGTTTACTCCCTGCTTACTTTCTTTGTATACATTCGACTATACGGGCCGAGTCCGGGATTTACGGGAAATCGCGGGTTTTCGGTTGCCGGCGATTAAACTGCTTTCATTCGGCGTCTCATCAAAAATGAAAATATTTTTGAAAACTACAAGTCTCATGGGTTTTAGTGGTGAAAAAATAATTTTAAAAATCGTTCGGGAAATGAGTTTACTCCCTGCTTACTTTCTTTGTATACATTCGACTATACGGCCGAGTCCGGGATTTACGGGAAATCGCGGGTTTTCGGTTGCCGGCGATTAAACTGCTTTCATTCGGCGTCTCATCAAAAATGAAAATATTTTTGAAAACTACAAGTCTCATGGGTTTTAGTGGTGAAAAAATAATTTTAAAAATCGTTCGGGAAATGAGTTTACTCCCTGCTTACTTTCTTTGTATACATTCGACTATACGGGCCGAGTCCGGGATTTACGGGAAATCGCGGGTTTTCGGTTGCCGGCGATTAAACTGCTTTCATTCGGCGTCTCATCAAAAATGAAAATATTTTTGAAAACTACAAGTCTCATGGGTTTTAGTGGTGAAAAAATAATTTTAAAAATCGTTCGGGAAATGAGTTTACTCCCTGCTTACTTTCTTTGTATACATTCGACTATACGGGCCGAGTCCGGGATTTACGGGAAATCGCGGGTTTTCGGTTGCCGGCGATTAAACTGCTTTCATTCGGCGTCTCATCAAAAATGAAAATATTTTTGAAAACTACAAGTCTCATGGGTTTTAGTGGTGAAAAAATAATTTTAAAAATCGTTCGGGAAATGAGTTTACTCCCTGCTTACTTTCTTTGTATACATTCGACTATACGGCCGAGTCCGGATTTACGGGAAATCGCGGGTTTTCGGTTGCCGGCGATTAAACTGCTTTCATTCGGCGTCTCATCAAAAATGAAAATATTTTTGAAAACTACAAGTCTCATGGGTTTTAGTGGTGAAAAAATAATTTTAAAAATCGTTCGGGAAATGAGTTTACTCCCTGCTTACTTTCTTTGTATACATTCGACTATACGGGCCGAGTCCGGGATTTACGGGAAATCGCGGGTTTTCGGTTGCCGGCGATTAAACTGCTTTCATTCGGCGTCTCATCAAAAATGAAAATATTTTTGAAAACTACAAGTCTCATGGGTTTTAGTGGTGAAAAAATAATTTTAAAAATCGTTCGGGAAATGAGTTTACTCCCTGCTTACTTTCTTTGTATACATTCGACTATACGGGCCGAGTCCGGGATTTACGGGAAATCGCGGGTTTTCGGTTGCCGGCGATTAAACTGCTTTCATTCGGCGTCTCATCAAAAATGAAAATATTTTTGAAAACTACAAGTCTCATGGGTTTTAGTGGTGAAAAAATAATTTTAAAAATCGTTCGGGAAATGAGTTTACTCCCTGCTTACTTTCTTTGTATACATTCGACTATACGGGCCGAGTCCGGGATTTACGGGAAATCGCGGGTTTTCGGTTGCCGGCGATTAAACTGCTTTCATTCGGCGTCTCATCAAAAATGAAAATATTTTTGAAAACTACAAGTCTCATGGGTTTTAGTGGTGAAAAAATAATTTTAAAAATCGTTCGGGAAATGAGTTTACTCCCTGCTTACTTTCTTTGTATACATTCGACTATACGGGCCGAGTCCGGGATTTACGGGAAATCGCGGGTTTTCGGTTGCCGGCGATTAAACTGCTTTCATTCGGCGTCTCATCAAAAATGAAAATATTTTTGAAAACTACAAGTCTCATGGGTTTTAGTGGTGAAAAAATAATTTTAAAAATCGTTCGGGAAATGAGTTTACTCCCTGCTTACTTTCTTTGTATACATTCGACTATACGGCCGAGTCCGGGATTTACGGGAAATCGCGGGTTTTCGGTTGCCGGCGATTAAACTGCTTTCATTCGGCGTCTCATCAAAAATGAAAATATTTTTGAAAACTACAAGTCTCATGGGTTTTAGTGGTGAAAAAATAATTTTAAAAATCGTTCGGGAAATGAGTTTACTCCCTGCTTACTTTCTTTGTATACATTCGACTATACGGGCCGAGTCCGGGATTTACGGGAAATCGCGGGTTTTCGGTTGCCGGCGATTAAACTGCTTTCATTCGGCGTCTCATCAAAAATGAAAATATTTTTGAAAACTACAAGTCTCATGGGTTTTAGTGGTGAAAAAATAATTTTAAAAATCGTTCGGGAAATGAGTTTACTCCCTGCTTACTTTCTTTGTATACATTCGACTATACGGGCCGAGTCCGGGATTTACGGGAAATCGCGGGTTTTCGGTTGCCGGCGATTAAACTGCTTTCATTCGGCGTCTCATCAAAAATGAAAATATTTTTGAAAACTACAAGTCTCATGGGTTTTAGTGGTGAAAAAATAATTTTAAAAATCGTTCGGGAAATGAGTTTACTCCCTGCTTACTTTCTTTGTATACATTCGACTATACGGGCCGAGTCCGGGATTTACGGGAAATCGCGGGTTTTCGGTTGCCGGCGATTAAACTGCTTTCATTCGGCGTCTCATCAAAAATGAAAATATTTTTGAAAACTACAAGTCTCATGGGTTTTAGTGGTGAAAAAATAATTTTAAAAATCGTTCGGGAAATGAGTTTACTCCCTGCTTACTTTCTTTGTATACATTCGACTATACGGGCCGAGTCCGGGATTTACGGGAAATCGCGGGTTTTCGGTTGCCGGCGATTAAACTGCTTTCATTCGGCGTCTCATCAAAAATGAAAATATTTTTGAAAACTACAAGTCTCATGGGTTTTAGTGGTGAAAAAATAATTTTAAAAATCGTTCGGGAAATGAGTTTACTCCCTGCTTACTTTCTTTGTATACATTCGACTATACGGGCCGAGTCCGGGATTTACGGGAAATCGCGGGTTTTCGGTTGCCGGCGATTAAACTGCTTTCATTCGGCGTCTCATCAAAAATGAAAATATTTTTGAAAACTACAAGTCTCATGGGTTTTAGTGGTGAAAAAATAATTTTAAAAATCGTTCGGGAAATGAGTTTACTCCCTGCTTACTTTCTTTGTATACATTCGACTATACGGGCCGAGTCCGGGATTTACGGGAAATCGCGGGTTTTCGGTTGCCGGCGATTAAACTGCTTTCATTCGGCGTCTCATCAAAAATGAAAATATTTTTGAAAACTACAAGTCTCATGGGTTTTAGTGGTGAAAAAATAATTTTAAAAATCGTTCGGGAAATGAGTTTACTCCCTGCTTACTTTCTTTGTATACATTCGACTATACGGCCGGGATTTACGGGAAATCGCGGGTTTTCGGTTGCCGGCGATTAAACTGCTTTCATTCGGCGTCTCATCAAAAATGAAAATATTTTTGAAAACTACAAGTCTCATGGGTTTTAGTGGTGAAAAAATAATTTTAAAAATCGTTCGGGAAATGAGTTTACTCCCTGCTTACTTTCTTTGTATACATTCGACTATACGGCGGCGGATTTACGGGAAATCGCGGGTTTTCGGTTGCCGGCGATTAAACTGCTTTCATTCGGCGTCTCATCAAAAATGAAAATATTTTTGAAAACTACAAGTCTCATGGGTTTTAGTGGTGAAAAAATAATTTTAAAAATCGTTCGGGAAATGAGTTTACTCCCTGCTTACTTTCTTTGTATACATTCGACTATACGGGCCGAGTCCGGATTTACGGGAAATCGCGGGTTTTCGGTTGCCGGCGATTAAACTGCTTTCATTCGGCGTCTCATCAAAAATGAAAATATTTTTGAAAACTACAAGTCTCATGGGTTTTAGTGGTGAAAAAATAATTTTAAAAATCGTTCGGGAAATGAGTTTACTCCCTGCTTACTTTCTTTGTATACATTCGACTATACGGGCCGAGCCGGATTTACGGGAAATCGCGGGTTTTCGGTTGCCGGCGATTAAACTGCTTTCATTCGGCGTCTCATCAAAAATGAAAATATTTTTGAAAACTACAAGTCTCATGGGTTTTAGTGGTGAAAAAATAATTTTAAAAATCGTTCGGGAAATGAGTTTACTCCCTGCTTACTTTCTTTGTATACATTCGACTATACGGGCCGAGTCCGGGATTTACGGGAAATCGCGGGTTTTCGGTTGCCGGCGATTAAACTGCTTTCATTCGGCGTCTCATCAAAAATGAAAATATTTTTGAAAACTACAAGTCTCATGGGTTTTAGTGGTGAAAAAATAATTTTAAAAATCGTTCGGGAAATGAGTTTACTCCCTGCTTACTTTCTTTGTATACATTCGACTATACGGGCCGAGTCCGGGATTTACGGGAAATCGCGGGTTTTCGGTTGCCGGCGATTAAACTGCTTTCATTCGGCGTCTCATCAAAAATGAAAATATTTTTGAAAACTACAAGTCTCATGGGTTTTAGTGGTGAAAAAATAATTTTAAAAATCGTTCGGGAAATGAGTTTACTCCCTGCTTACTTTCTTTGTATACATTCGACTATACGGCCGAGTCCGGGATTTACGGGAAATCGCGGGTTTTCGGTTGCCGGCGATTAAACTGCTTTCATTCGGCGTCTCATCAAAAATGAAAATATTTTTGAAAACTACAAGTCTCATGGGTTTTAGTGGTGAAAAAATAATTTTAAAAATCGTTCGGGAAATGAGTTTACTCCCTGCTTACTTTCTTTGTATACATTCGACTATACGGGCCGAGTCCGGATTTACGGGAAATCGCGGGTTTTCGGTTGCCGGCGATTAAACTGCTTTCATTCGGCGTCTCATCAAAAATGAAAATATTTTTGAAAACTACAAGTCTCATGGGTTTTAGTGGTGAAAAAATAATTTTAAAAATCGTTCGGGAAATGAGTTTACTCCCTGCTTACTTTCTTTGTATACATTCGACTATACGGGCCGAGTCCGGGATTTACGGGAAATCGCGGGTTTTCGGTTGCCGGCGATTAAACTGCTTTCATTCGGCGTCTCATCAAAAATGAAAATATTTTTGAAAACTACAAGTCTCATGGGTTTTAGTGGTGAAAAAATAATTTTAAAAATCGTTCGGGAAATGAGTTTACTCCCTGCTTACTTTCTTTGTATACATTCGACTATACGGCCGAGCGGATTTACGGGAAATCGCGGGTTTTCGGTTGCCGGCGATTAAACTGCTTTCATTCGGCGTCTCATCAAAAATGAAAATATTTTTGAAAACTACAAGTCTCATGGGTTTTAGTGGTGAAAAAATAATTTTAAAAATCGTTCGGGAAATGAGTTTACTCCCTGCTTACTTTCTTTGTATACATTCGACTATACGGGCCGAGTCCGGGATTTACGGGAAATCGCGGGTTTTCGGTTGCCGGCGATTAAACTGCTTTCATTCGGCGTCTCATCAAAAATGAAAATATTTTTGAAAACTACAAGTCTCATGGGTTTTAGTGGTGAAAAAATAATTTTAAAAATCGTTCGGGAAATGAGTTTACTCCCTGCTTACTTTCTTTGTATACATTCGACTATACGGGCCGGGATTTACGGGAAATCGCGGGTTTTCGGTTGCCGGCGATTAAACTGCTTTCATTCGGCGTCTCATCAAAAATGAAAATATTTTTGAAAACTACAAGTCTCATGGGTTTTAGTGGTGAAAAAATAATTTTAAAAATCGTTCGGGAAATGAGTTTACTCCCTGCTTACTTTCTTTGTATACATTCGACTATACGGCGAGTCCGGATTTACGGGAAATCGCGGGTTTTCGGTTGCCGGCGATTAAACTGCTTTCATTCGGCGTCTCATCAAAAATGAAAATATTTTTGAAAACTACAAGTCTCATGGGTTTTAGTGGTGAAAAAATAATTTTAAAAATCGTTCGGGAAATGAGTTTACTCCCTGCTTACTTTCTTTGTATACATTCGACTATACGGGCCGAGTCCGGGATTTACGGGAAATCGCGGGTTTTCGGTTGCCGGCGATTAAACTGCTTTCATTCGGCGTCTCATCAAAAATGAAAATATTTTTGAAAACTACAAGTCTCATGGGTTTTAGTGGTGAAAAAATAATTTTAAAAATCGTTCGGGAAATGAGTTTACTCCCTGCTTACTTTCTTTGTATACATTCGACTATACGGGCCGAGTCCGGGATTTACGGGAAATCGCGGGTTTTCGGTTGCCGGCGATTAAACTGCTTTCATTCGGCGTCTCATCAAAAATGAAAATATTTTTGAAAACTACAAGTCTCATGGGTTTTAGTGGTGAAAAAATAATTTTAAAAATCGTTCGGGAAATGAGTTTACTCCCTGCTTACTTTCTTTGTATACATTCGACTATACGGGCCGAGCCGGGATTTACGGGAAATCGCGGGTTTTCGGTTGCCGGCGATTAAACTGCTTTCATTCGGCGTCTCATCAAAATGAAAATATTTTTGAAAACTACAAGTCTCATGGGTTTTAGTGGTGAAAAAATAATTTTAAAAATCGTTCGGGAAATGAGTTTACTCCCTGCTTACTTTCTTTGTATACATTCGACTATACGGCGAGTCCGGGATTTACGGGAAATCGCGGGTTTTCGGTTGCCGGCGATTAAACTGCTTTCATTCGGCGTCTCATCAAAAATGAAAATATTTTTGAAAACTACAAGTCTCATGGGTTTTAGTGGTGAAAAATAATTTTAAAAATCGTTCGGGAAATGAGTTTACTCCCTGCTTACTTTCTTTGTATACATTCGACTATACGGCCGAGTCCGGGATTTACGGGAAATCGCGGGTTTTCGGTTGCCGGCGATTAAACTGCTTTCATTCGGCGTCTCATCAAAAATGAAAATATTTTTGAAAACTACAAGTCTCATGGGTTTTAGTGGTGAAAAAATAATTTTAAAAATCGTTCGGGAAATGAGTTTACTCCCTGCTTACTTTCTTTGTATACATTCGACTATACGGGGGATTTACGGGAAATCGCGGGTTTTCGGTTGCCGGCGATTAAACTGCTTTCATTCGGCGTCTCATCAAAAATGAAAATATTTTTTGAAAACTACAAGTCTCATGGGTTTTAGTGGTGAAAAAATAATTTTAAAAATCGTTCGGGAAATGAGTTTACTCCCTGCTTACTTTCTTTGTATACATTCGACTATACGGGCGAGTCCGGATTTACGGGAAATCGCGGGTTTTCGGTTGCCGGCGATTAAACTGCTTTCATTCGGCGTCTCATCAAAAATGAAAATATTTTTGAAAACTACAAGTCTCATGGGTTTTAGTGGTGAAAAAATAATTTTAAAAATCGTTCGGGAAATGAGTTTACTCCCTGCTTACTTTCTTTGTATACATTCGACTATACGGGGGATTTACGGGAAATCGCGGGTTTTCGGTTGCCGGCGATTAAACTGCTTTCATTCGGCGTCTCATCAAAAATGAAAATATTTTTTGAAAACTACAAGTCTCATGGGTTTTAGTGGTGAAAAAATAATTTTAAAAATCGTTCGGGAAATGAGTTTACTCCCTGCTTACTTTCTTTGTATACATTCGACTATACGGGCCGAGTCCGGGATTTACGGGAAATCGCGGGTTTTCGGTTGCCGGCGATTAAACTGCTTTCATTCGGCGTCTCATCAAAAATGAAAATATTTTTGAAAACTACAAGTCTCATGGGTTTTAGTGGTGAAAAAATAATTTTAAAAATCGTTCGGGAAATGAGTTTACTCCCTGCTTACTTTCTTTGTATACATTCGACTATACGGGCCGAGTCCGGGATTTACGGGAAATCGCGGGTTTTCGGTTGCCGGCGATTAAACTGCTTTCATTCGGCGTCTCATCAAAATGAAAATATTTTTGAAAACTACAAGTCTCATGGGTTTTAGTGGTGAAAAAATAATTTTTAAAAATCGTTCTGGAGATCGTTTACTCCGCTGCCTAACCTCTGTTCTTGGTATAGATTCGACTCTATTACGGGCCCGATCACTCGGGATTTACAGGCGGGAACAATCCGCGGGTTTTTCAGGGTTGCCGGGCGGATTAAATGCTTTCATTGCGCACACGTTCTCATCGAAAAATGAAAACACTGTTTTTGAAACTACAA
>JASGCC010001635.1:0-34299 GCA_030067915.1 Hydractinia echinata
AACTGTAATAGAGAATAAGTTTTTTTTTCATTTTAAAATGCGCGTACTTTCTTGCAATGGAAGGCGATTTAATTGCAAAGGAGAACAACAAGGAAGTCAAGCTCACAGGAGGAGAACATATATTAATGCTTGCAAACAATTACGTAGCCATGAAAAATAATTGCAAAGTATTTTGTGGTTTGATAAGATGAGGTTGTCCCTTGATTTTCTCGCCAGAGCATCCTTAATTACATATTTCTGCATCAATTTGGGATGTCTAATTCAGCCTAACCCAGGGTACACTAAGAAATAAATCTATCTAAAAAAAGTATAAAAGTATTTTTTTACTTAAATGGCAAAGTAAAATTGGTTTTACATTTTGAATAAAAGGCATGTACTTACTTGCAGTAGATGTTTTAATTGCGAAGAAGAGCAACAAGGAAGTAAGGCTCACAGGTGAAGAACATAATAATTATAATGTAAAAAATTTCGATAGATTATGTAATGCAGCAATTACGTCGCCATGAAAAAATAATTGCAGAGAATTTGGTGGTCCGATGAAATGATGTTTTCCTTGTAGGCAAAGATTCTCTAATTACTTCCTTGCATTTCGATTCAAAGAGGTTCACCAGGGTTCTTGCCTTTTTGACGCTACCTACACTAAACGTTAATTTAAAAATGTAATGTAAAGTGTCACAAACGTCTCTGAATTCCCAGGTACTCGGACATACGCTCCTGTGAAGCTTGTGGACAACAAGATAGTTCAAAGTACTTTCTACCATTCAATGAATCGGTTTATCACAGTATGAAATCCCTGAATGTCAAATGATTTCCCCCACATCCCTTTTCAATTACCTGATGCAATTCTCTAAAAACAACTGGCTTTAAAATATTTTCGCTCTTGAGAAAACTTGGAAAACTATGCGGCGAAAAGAAAGCAGTCCAAGTATAGGCTACCACTAAATACGACATATTTTTTAAACCTTTGAGGATAAGTAAAATATAGTAAAACCGTAGACGGTTTGCAAGAATAAGATTTCCCGACTTCACGCAAAACAAAAAAGGGCCCAGACTTATTTCCAAAAAGGGACATTCTTTTTTAAAAAAAGTATTGGAAATCAGTTCTTGAGGAAATTTTGCAATGATGCTGGAACGCAACTATAATTTATTTCAAAACAAGAGGCCCTGCGGCTTAAAGATTTCCGCCATTAGCAATAATCTGAAAAAGTACTGAACTTTGAAGTGGACATTAAAACCGAATAATCTGGCTGGAACAAAATCATTGAATATTCTAAAATTTTAAAATTCAATTCTCGATTATTATTGTTACTTTAAATGATAGCTAACTTAAATTACATATACTTCATTTCTCTATATTTTATTCTTATTTTATAAGAAAAACAATAAGGCTGAAAATTGTTGAACAATAAAAACAAAATAAGAACAATGGCAAGGCTGAAATTTTACCGATTTTCTCCTTTTCTCTAAAAAACAACATAGGAATTATCTTTGAACGCAGAATTTTTCACAGAATCAACTAATAGACTTCAGGTCTCAAAAATTTGTAATATACTGTGAAATTCCATTCCAAATTTTCAGAATCCTATAAAAAAGTGTATATACAATACAACTGAAGAAATAAAACATTAAAATTACACCTTTTACACATAGTAATATTTTTAAAAAAAGTAAAATCTTAAACTCAATACCTTCGAAATTACTCTGGAAAATTTAGGAAATTCCATAATAAAAAACTTGTTATATAAATTTGATGATTCGAATATAATAACTTCCGAACAAGGTATGAACTAAGTAGTTCAATATTTCATTAGTTCAGCATTTAGCATTAAATGTTTCAGTATTTAGGCGTTCAAAACTTGACTCTCTCGCTCAATATTTTTTTAAAATGTTGATGGTCGATGTTTTGATAATGGCTGATCTGAAAAAGAGAACATTTGGATAATGAGGAGCAAGAATACAATTTTATTACAAACTGAATTAATGACAGGTTGCTATCAATTACTGTCTCTTTATAAGGTTATGCTTTAAGTATTTGAAGAGGGCGTTTATCAACAAGAGATAATTCGATGCAAAATTTTTATAAAACTTTACTTTCAGCAAAAAAGAGGATTTAATGTTCAGTGATAAAACACAAAATATAGGGGAGACGTCCTTACAAAACTTCTTGCCACACTTATCGCCTATACGTCTTTAGGCATGACACAAAAATAATTCTGTTTAGTGTCCTCCAACCGAAGAAGCACTGAGAAAAAAAGTGCACTTTTTAGATTTGAGTGTCCGAATTTCTAGGAAATGTTGAGAAAAGCGTAAAGTTCAATCAATTTTAGCATTTCAAAAGAAAGTAAAAATTAGCAGCGATGCGGCTGATGTTGTAGATGAAATTGCGCCTAATCACGACAATGAAGGTGTGGAATATGTGAGGATGATGAAGACCCAATTAGAAGTCGCATGATCAACTTGGTTGATTGCGACACATGCAAAATGTGGGCCACTTGACGTGTGCCAAAAACGCTGGATGGTTGCACCTTCGAAGAAAGAATTGGTCGTGTTTGCAACACAAAGGTGCTAGTGTAGTATAAAAACATGTAGAGAAAGACAGTTCAAGGACGTTACTTGTATTTTTTCCATAAGAAACTTATTTCTAAAGGTTCTAAAGGTCAAATTATATTCATGCGCACGCGAAATTTCTTTCTGTTTTGCGCATAAAAAAAAGTGAAAATCGTTTCTACTTATTTGTACGCTTGACCTCTCTCACACAATAGAAAGGGGAATCTTCGATTCGCGCGCTCGTAAAAGTACCTTATCGGCCCTTTTTATGCTGGCCGTAAGTGGCATTAATTTTTGCAAGATATTATTATTATTATTATTATTAAACATAAAATTGGGTTCCATATTATACAATGGTTCTTCGCCCTAAAATCAAATAAAGAAATAAAAAGAATAAGTACATACAATTTAGATAAATTATCAATAAATATTAGTTTAAAAACGGATAAAATCAGAAGTGAAGAGTACATAAAAACTGACTTAAAATCGCGTTACGGTAGAATGAAGAGCGTTGGAGCGTTGGCTGATATTGAAACCTGGAATAGAATGGAACATTGAAAAAGAAATCAAACAAGATTGGCAAAATAAAATAAAAAGAAAGAGATTAGAATCAAATTGATAATGCACGAGCAAGAGCTTTGTCCCTATAAAATTGCTTTGCTTTTGAATAAAAACTATTTTTCTCTTTTATTTGTCTGACCGCCGAAGGAAGTTCATTAAATATCTTCGCTTGGCTTTGGAAGGTTTTCGAGTCATTAGGTGATCGATCATTGGACCTTGAGCATTAGATCGTAATGTTCTCGTGTGGCTAATGATTTTCAGTTTGAGGTAACCTGGCCAAAGCTCGTCGTTGAGCGCACGATACACCAGTTTAACGACATTAAAATCAATGTTTTCTCGAATTGGCAACCAATTGAGGGACAATACTTCAGGAAGCTTGGCGTGACGACCAAGAACGTATCCAGCAGCACAGTTTTGAAGCCGCTGTAACCGTGTTTGAAGGTAGATTGGAGATTGTCCATACACAACGTTACCATAGTTGAGAATCGATAGGATGAGAGCTTCTGCTAAGGATTTACGTACCTTATACGGCGTGAATCGTTTGAAGCTTTTAAGTGCTCGAAGGGTACCTATGCTGACTTGAGAACAGAGTTGACTTGTTCTGTCCAAGCTAGATGCTGATTGAACTTTACACCTAGTAGCTTTGCAGATTGTTCTTGTGGAATGGATCTACCTCTGGATCGAATAAGGTAGCTCTTCTCTTTTGTTTGTTTCATTCTGGACGAGGAGAATATAATTGCTTTCAGTTTATCACTGTTGAATACAAGACTGTTTTCAACTGACCATTGCGAAAGTGATTGGATGTCAGATTCGAGACTTTGTATAGTACGAAAAATATCATCGACTTTGCATGATCTGTGAATTGTTGTGTCATCAGCGTACTGGATGGATTCAGACTGGATATTTGTAGGTAACTCGGTTACGTAGATGTTAAAAAGAACAGGACCCAAAATGCTTCCCTGAGGAACGCCAAAGCATATGGGAAGGTGAGATGATGTTTTGTCGTCAATTTGTACGAACTGCTTCCTGTTAGCAAGATAGCTCGATAGGATTTTGATCGTGCTTTTGTCAAAGTTTAAAGCAGCGAGTTTTTTAACAAAATACGGTGGTCAATAGTGTCAAATGCTTTTGAGTAATCAATTAATACTGCTGCTGTAACCTCATTTCTGTTTAAGGCTTTTTGGATTTCGTCTCTGAATTTTAAGAGAATTGTGGTGGTTGAGTGTCCTTTCCTGAAACCTGATTGTGTGTTGTTGTAGATGGCTGTTCGTTCAATGTACTCGTTGAGCTGATGCAAAATCACCTTTTCGTAGACCTTTGACAGTACTGGCAGAATGGAGATTGGCCTGTAGTCCTTCAGATGCAGCGGGTTGTCAACCTTTGGTATTGGGCAGACTCGCGCTGTTTTCCAGCTGTCAGGAAAGATCTGTTGGTCGATGGAATTGTTAATGATGTAGACAATAGGTGACGTAATATTGTCAGCAACTGGTTTCAGGAATTTTACTGGTATTTGGTCGTATCCGGTGGAGCAGTCGTTCCGGAGACTGGTAATGATTCTCTTCACTTCAGAAAAGTTTGTATGTTGCAGAACAAAAGCGTCGTTTCTCTGATCAATCCGAAGGTTATTTATAAAGTGATTTTGATCGAACGGTTCATTTACTTTGTTGCAAAGTTCAGCTGCAAGGTTCGTGTAGTATTTGTTGAAGTCACTCGGATGTATTTTGATTCGTTTGTTTGCTGGTTTAAGTATCCTGTGGATTGTTTTCCACACTCCTTGGTATTTTTCGAGCTCAAGGATTTTTTAATGACGGATGCTTTCTTGGTTTTTAAAGTTTTCTTGTAATCGTTTCTAGCATTTCGGTAGAGAGCTTCTCTTTCTGGTGTGTCATTTTTGTTTTTCCGCAGGTGTTCTAGGTTGTTTTTAGCTGCTATAACCTCGGGGTCATTCATCCAAGGTGCAGGAGGTCTCGAGAATTTGACTTTTCGGATTGGCGCATGTTCGTTGATGCAGTTTGTTATCAGATTGTTCATTACAGAAATCTGATCCTCAGGATCGTCAAAACTGTACACAAGGTTAAGCGGGAGTTGCACGAAATCTTTAACAAAACTGTTCTTGTCAAGGTTTTTCTCATTCCGGATGTATTTGTATCTTGGTTCGAATCGCTCTTTTTTTATGTTAAAGATGGTGTACGGGGAGTCGTGATCTGAGATTTCGTCCGTCGGGATGACGTCACACTTTATGAGCTTGTTTTGGATGTTGCTACTTATGTGGTCGATTAAAGTTTTTCCTTTCCTGGTTGCTTTTGTCACGTGTTGCTTCAGCGAGAAAGTATGGAGCATATCCTTGTAGCGTCGTGAAGACTCTTTTGGTTCTTCAAGAAGATCGATGTTGAAGTCTCCGGTGATAATCAGGACACCGTTCCAAGAAGAGTAGACCTCCGCCAGGACATGTCCAAATTTTTCAAGCCACTCTAGCTTATCAGCTTCTTTTGAGCTCGGTTGGTATGCAACACAAATCAAAGTTGGCGTGTTCTTATTCCTGCCAACAATTTCGATGAAAAGAACTTCAAGCTCACAGGTTCTTGTCAGGTCGCGTCTCGGTTTAAAGGTTATTTCTTCCTTTACGTAAAATCCAACACCGCCTCCCTTTTTACCGACTCTTGATCGAAATTCCGTAACATATCCGGGCAGTTGGACGTAATCAAGTTGTTGTTTGCTGTCCGTTAGCCACGTTTCTGTTAGGGCAATTATATCGAAATTGCGATCATTCACCATTACACCAAATTCGTTGAACGTTGACATGAGGGATTGCACGTTAAGGTGGGCGATAACAGATATTGGACATTACATCAAATTTCTCGAATGGCAGAATTAAGGTCATCGTAAAAAGGGCAGATAAGGTAGTTTGAGTGGATGATCAAACATGACGGCAGCTGACTTTGACTATGCGAGATGCTTGTTATCAAAATAATGCAATCCTCAGGCGACTTAAGGCACGACCCCAAAAAGTTCGTGTAGTAAATAATGACATCGTCATTGCAGCCTTAGGTGTTGATATGTTTAGGTTTATTATCTTAACAAAGTTGCAAGACGCAGAAAAATGTTGTTTCCCGCGTTTCATGTACTGCGAAATTGCCAAAACGCGATTTTCCCGCGCTTTTATAAATCGAGTGTTGCGCACTATAAGCAGTATTAACTGACCGCGGGAAGTATAATAAAAGCGCGTTTTGTGTGTCACTCTCATCATAAAAAGCTGTCCTATTCCAAAATTTATGCTTCCTGCGGCTTTTCTGCGGTTTAGGCATATATCTATTACAACTAAACTTACAAATGACGTCATAAGTGACAGGACCATTTTGAAATCACTATATGACACCTTTTTATGATCAGAGTAAGACCTTAGACGCGCTTTGAAAACACTTCCCGCGGTCTGTCAATGGGGCCCATAGTGCGCAACACTCGATTTATAAAAGCGCGGGAAAAGCGCGTTCTGGCAATTTCGCAGTACATGAAACGCGGGAAACAACATTTTTCTGCGTCTTGCGACTTTGTTAAAATAGTAAACCTAAACACATCAACACCTAAGGCTGCAATGACAATGTCATTATTTTCTACACGAACTTTATGGGGTCGTGCCGTAAGTCGCTTTTTGAAAAAAATGTATCTTTTGACCGACTGACCGAGCGAAGCTCTTTTGGACCCTCAAAAGGACACTAGCCAAACATTTTTTTAAGTCACGCCTTAACCTTATATGTTCAGTGCGCACTAAAGCTTGGTTCTCACTATGGGCTAACGATGAGCTAACCATAGTGCGCATAATGTGTTAGCCGATTTCAACTTTTAAGCTGCGGGTACCTGATGTATTCGTTGCACGTTCACACTACGGTGCATTGTTAGCTCTTTTGTAGCCGAATCTAATGCGAGAAAGAATGAAAAAGAAAGATAGAAAGAAAATCTTGTAGACGACATAACCTAGAAAGACGACATAACCTAGAAAGAAAGGAATTAGCTAACAAAATTACGAAAAAGGAAACGACTTTGGGTCAGAAAGCCTGGGAAAATCTTTCACCCAGAACGCCAACTCTTCTCCTTCTTTTTCAAACGTCATTTCTTTAATTTTGTCAGCCATTTTAGTTTTAAAATGACCTTTCACAACGAAACATACTAATATTTTTAAAATCATAAATCGCTTTGAGCACGATTTATGTCGACTTCCTTTGAAGATTGCTGAAAGTGAGCTTATCTCACTGTTAGCCGAAAAAAAAATATCAAAAAATTTTGATTTAAAAAAATCGGCTAACGATGAGCTAACGATGAGTTCAGCTGGGAGCTAAGCAGGTACTTTTACGTTCACACTACGGGCTAAGGCGCGTCATGCGCACTATGATTAGCTCATCGTTAGCCCATAGTGAGAACCAAGCTTAAAAATCGTTTAGTGCGCACTAGGGTAAGAACTAGTGCGCACTAAATTGCGTTATCGTGAAGTATGGTTTATACATTTTCCCTTTTTTTTCCTAGATCTCTTCGAAGTCATAATGGTAGATCTAGCTATAGGTTTATTTAGTTCTGGTAAGGATCGACTGTTCGTTTTTTTCATCTAGAATTTCATCTTCCAAATGTTATATTAAGTCAATGCTCCCCAGCGGTTCACAAAATCGAGGCTATCGTAACATCCGACAAAGGCTTCTTCAACCTCACATCATCCACAGAAACGTGTGTCATGCCGCTCTTTAAATTTTCATACCGTTTGTTATGATACTAAAACTTATGACTTTTAATTAAAAGATTATTTCAGAACAAATGTGATATGTTTTAAACGAATATATTGCGGGATATGACGACTGTATCTTCTTTGCTTCTATTAATTAATAATCTTAGTGCGCACTATCATGTTTGCTGGTGCGCACCAAAGCCGTTTGCTAGTGCGCACTAGGTTATTATCTAGTGCGCACTAGTACTATTTTCTAGTGCGCACTTATGAAAATGTGGCAGATATGAGCCACCGTATATAACATATAATGTTTAAAGTCAAATTTAAAGCAAGCTAATGTTTGACATCAGGGAACGGGCAAAAGGCTCTGTGAGAGAGGTTGTGAGTGAATCGTGCGTGGCCGCACATAGAATAATTTCTATGCGAAAAACAAGTTATAATCTCCCATAATTATATAGATGGTTACATGGAGTCACTAGAATGGCCTCGCAGCTGTTAGGACGTCACACTGGAAATTTAGTTGATAGATCAACATAATAAGAATTTAATATATCTCCTAATTCTAATTTAATGTCTCCATCATTTGCTTGTCATCCTTCGATGACGTTTTCATAATGAATTTTGGCAGCCTCTATGCTTAAGAAATAGAGAGAGAAAATGCCAAACATAGTTTAAAATTGACCTTCTTCTCTTAAATAAGGTTAACCTCGAAATGCAACATAAGTAAGATGGTCATGACATATTAGTATTGAGAAAAAATACATTTGTTTTGCAAATATGTGTCGTAAAGACTAGAAATTTACCTTAGATTTTTGTGTGGGAAAAAGATTTCTTTCTCGTAGGTGCGCTACTTTTACAAAAGGGCCCAGCTATTAGTGGTTTTACAGCCGCTATGCTCCGTTTGTATTCCCAGCAATTAAATTTCGCAGCTATTTCAAACGTCAAAACCCGAAATTTTACCGTTTTGTTCATATATACAAAAAAACTTTATGAGTGCCCTCATAAAATTTTGATCATTTTGCCGACGAGCAATGTGATGACGTCAGGATTACTTTGCTGTTTGCCGCGTTACGCCGGGAGCTCTTATAAAAAATGGCGATCGGACTTGCTTGGAAGTAGCTTGTTAACTTGTTTATTACTCAGTAAATCTCTTATATTTTTTTAAATACTAATGTATGAGTGTTTTGAGGCTATGATGAAAACTTCGTATAAAACTGAAAATACTTTAGCAGGCGGTGCACACCACACGTCGTTTGCAAAGTAATTAGTGTAAAAACTGTCATGTCTTCTTTGACTCGAAACAAAACGTGTAATGAACCTTAAAGATAACGAACCAAGTTAAATGAGGCTAGATAGAGCAATTCTACACTCAGCGTCGTCATCAAATATTGTGGATCCGCATGTTCAACCTTCCCTTATAAATATCACGCGTAACTTTGATAAAAAACGAAAAAAGGTACGGTCAGGGATGATTTCAGTTCAGAAGAGAATAAAAATATGGGAAAAGAAGCACACGGCATTGGGTGGAGATGAAACTCCATGAAACAAACTAAAAAAAAACTATTAAAATCTGGAAAACAGATCTAGTTTTAGGGGAAGTAAAAATGCTGCTATAGTATAAAAAAGACGATAACAGTTTCGCTTTCTTCCTTTGAAGGAGGCAGGGAAGTGAATGATTAATTTTTAGAAGAGTAATTCTGTGGGAGTTGAACACATCCTACAACCGAAAGAAACCCGCCCACAAGTTTGAAAATTAATAAATTATTGCAATCTTCAGCAACATAATAATAAACATTTTTCGCGCTCCACAAAATTTATATATTTACAAAAGATGAACTTTAGCATATCTAGCTAAGATTGATATGACATTGCAACCTCGTTCCCATAGCATTTTGCCTTGTTGTTGATAGCGGTGAAAATTGTTGGCCACTCCGTAATAACGGCTCAAGACCCTGGGAACGAGGTTAATGACATTGCAAATGTAACGAAATGTAAAAAAAAAATATTATAAAATCGAATGATTTGTCTCTTACCTGTTTTTTTAACACTAAGTTTTTGTTTGCTTTCCGCGCCTTATGCATATTTCGCGTAATATTAATCTTTACTTAGCGCTCTCTTGGGCAAAAAGTGTTGTTATTTTTTGTCGCCTTGCTTCGAGAGGACATTTTGGAATGTTATATTTAATAAATAAATTCTGAAAAACAAAAATATGAATTCGTCCATCCTTTCCATGTTAAAATGCATGCACTTCTTCGCTCTCTCAGGTTAATATCACTCAGGATATATTTGCATGCAATTCTTCGCTCTCTCAGGTTAATATCATTCAGGATATGTTTACATGCAATTCTTCGTTCTCTCAGGTTAATATCATTCAGGATATGTTTACATGCACTTCTTCGCTCTCTCAGGTTAATATCATTCAGGATATGTTTACATGCACTTCTTCGCTCTCTCAGGTTAATATCATTCAGGATATGTTTACATGCACTTCTTCGCTCTCTCAGGTTAATATCACTCAGGATATATTTGCATGCACTTCTTCGCTCTCTCAGGTTAATATCATTCAGGATATGTTTAAATGCACTTCTTCGTTCTCTCAGGTTAATATCACTCAGGATATGTTTACATGCACTTCTTCGTTCTCTCAGGTTAATATCATTCAGGATATGTTTACATGCAATTCTTCGCTCTCAGGTTAATATCATTCAGGATATGTTTACATGCACTTCTTCGCTCTCTCAGGTTAATATCATTCAGGATATGTTTACATGCACTTCTTCGTTCTCTCAGGTTAATATCATTCAGGATATGTTTACATGCAATTCTTCGCTCTCTCAGGTTAATATCATTCAGGATATGTTTACATGCACTTCTTCGTTCTCTCAGGTTAATATCATTCAGGATATGTTTACATGCACTTCTTCGTTCTCTCAGGTTAATATCATTCAGGATATGTTTACATGAAATTCTTCGCTCTCTCAGGTTAATATCATTCAGGATATGTTTACATGCAATTCTTCGCTCTCTCAGGTGTTCATATCATTCAGGATATATTTGCATGCACGGAAAATTAAAGAAGGAGGTTGTGTTTCTTGTTTACGTTTTACGTTAAGCGATAAGGAATTTAATCGGAATTTTATTTATCATCCTTGGGTGGGCAAGAGTATCTTACCAAATTAGTTCCCAGGGATATTTGGGTGTAGGTTACAAGTGTTAAAGCCTTCAACGTAAAATCATTTTCTCCAATGCGCCAGGTTTGTCTTGTGAAGGGAAATGAATATATGAAATATTTGTCGCTTTGTAGGGTTGACTGTCCCAAAGGGATAAGCCCGATATATATCTTAATGTTGCTTTCCTGAAGTTAAAGCTTTAACAGAGAGGGGGCCTTGAACCGAATTTAAAGAAAGCAGTTGATCAAGAATTACAATAAACTCTTTGGATACAAAATCATGCCAATTGGACAACCTCGTTTGGCCAAACCCCAAAATTGTTTGCAATTAGTATTTCATGGTTACACAATTTTTGAAGAGATTATAATATTCAACGGTCTCCTCCTGTGATCCTCACTTCCTTGTTGCCTTGCTCAGCTCCTGCAGAACATACTATTGCAAGAAAAGACTTCTTAAAAATGTAAAAAGAAGCCTATTCTGACATTTGGTTTGAAAAATACGAAGCAAATTGCTTCAACTATAGCTCAATAAGTTTATTTCAGTATAAACATCTCCGAAGTTTATTTCAGCATGAAGATCTCCGAAGTAGAGAGGGTTGCGCATCCAATTAAAAAGTACACCACGATAAAGAAATGCCATAGTGCTGCATCGTACATCATAATCACTTTTGTATTATTTCAAACCGCAAACGAATTTCTAAAAATAGAAGGAATTAAAATATTCCTTATAAAAGGACTGAATTTTTCTGAAGAAGACAGACCAAGGAGAAGAAAGAAAGCAGTAAAAAAGCGAAGCAACTTTTCTCCAAAATGAAGTTGGTTTTTTTGTTTGTAACTTGTTTGGTTGTGTGCAGTAAGTTGATTAATAGTTTAAAATGTCCATCGAAAATATGATTCCTTGACGGTATGTCTGGATACATTTTTTCGCTTTAGGTGCGTATGAACGAGAAAAAGAAGATGAATTTAATGTCGACTTTTTGGATCCAGAATCGGTATCCAATGCACTTCAAGATGATCGAGTCCAAGCAAAATTGACAGAAGACGAAAAGGGTGCATTTAACAAAATGAGCCAAGGTACGAAATTCTTTAAAAAAAACACATCAAAATGCAACCTTGATCTCAGGGTTCTTTGTCTCTTCTTTTACACTGGGACGACATTAAAAAGAGAGAAAAAAAACCTGGGGTCGATGTTGCTCAGAATTGTACCATTATCCAAAACAACTTGGCTCTTGCATAAGGAATTCTTTTCATAGATGAGCTTGCTGAACTGTTAAAAGAAGACGAGGAAAAGGAAGACGAATATGACGACGAGACGAATAAGTCGCCAGAAGAAACCGAAGTCCATGGCGACGATTCAGATATGTCGTCAAAAGATAAAGAAAACAGCGACAACGAATCAGATGTGTCATCACCACAAGATAAAGAAGTTGACGACGACGAATCGGATATGTTATCAGAAGATAAAGAAGTAGAAGATCCAGGTTGGGGACGGCGACGTCGACGAAGATCAGCTCGTCGTCGGCGATATTCCCGCCGCCGTCGATGGTTTAAACGACGAAGGTCATCACGCCGACGCCGAAGTTACGGTAGAAGATTGGTTGATAAGATAAGACGGCTTGCGAAGAAGCACAGTAAGAGGATTAAGGCGTATGTCAAAATATTGCGAGCAGCGTTATACAGATGTTGTAAAAGAAGAGGTAGCATATGCTTTGGCAAGTGGTACTGCTTTGCTGGTCATCCAAGCGGGTAAAACGCTAAACTGAAGAAACGAAGATTTTTACTTCGCGTTTTTTTACTTTATAATTTTCGAAATGTAACCCCTTTGTGAAAATAAAACGATGTTTAAAGCTTTCTTGTAATTTAGTTGCGTGTTTTAGACGTTTATTGACCGCCATTGAATCGATTTTAAATCTTGAACGTTCGACTGCAATAATACTTATAAGATGAAAATTTATTGGAAGTTGGAAACGGTAGCAAAATCAAGTAAAATCAAAAATTTCTTGACTAACTTAACAACGTAATTGTCTAATAATGGAGCCTTATTTCGGTGTAGCCAAATTGACTTTTTGAGCATATGTTCATGAGAAAATATTTCCGCTGCAGACTTTATGGAGTTTCGTATCAATTTTTGCCCGAATTAACAAATTTACAAATCAAAATTGAAGTACAGCTATTTTGTGCATTGCTAACATACTGCCTGGCAATGAGCGTGATTCGATCTGCGGTTTTCGGAACCGTGAGCCGCAAACGAACCGACGATACTACGAGAGGCAATATATTAGTAGCGAACTCGGATATCATATCCGGATGGTGCGTTTAGGTAGATGGAGGTTAATCGTGGCACATCCGTGTCCATTCTCTACTAAAAATTACTCACCCTGATCGGACCTCCGATCATGACAGGCAAGTACAATCGGTGTAGTCAAACTAACGTAGAGCTACTTTGTGCATCGCTAACATGCTGCCTGGTAGTGAACGGGATACGTGGTTCGATACGTGGTTCCCAAAAATGGGAGCCACAGACGATCCCACTACATTATGTCAAACCTTGCGTCCGTATACGTCAAACAATTAAAAACGACATGTAACTTAAGATCTATTTATTTCTTTTAAATGACGGTAAAACGTATAAATTAGGAAAGTGAACAGGTAAATTCTAAATGTATTAAAAAGTAGTAAAACCTGAGCTGGCACAAAATATGTTTAAAAGAAATGCCAATGACTTTTCTGGTAACAGAAAAACAACAGATCAAAAACAAAAACAAAACTCTAACTAGTGAAAAACAAAAAACTACACAATCCACAAAGCAACACTTCTACTAGAAATGTATTTTTCTTTTGATTTGATATGAAGCCAACGTTTTTGGATACGAATTGCTTATTGAACACCAGTAAAAAGTTAACCCATGAAATGCTGAATTCGATTTTCCTGTTTGTCTGTGCGTCTGTCTTTCATTGAACACCAGAACATACGTTTCTCCTCAAAACTCAACGCCACCGTCATATAACTCGCCTTTGATATGTATCCAATTCGAAGTCAGTCAGAACAGTTTAAGATGACCGGTAACTTTATTGACAGCATCGGCTGGCGCTATGAAAAAATACAGAAATTGGTGAAAGCTCTGAACAACCGTCCATTGTAAATTAAACCATTTTCTTAAATAAAGAAATACATAAATATCCAAGACCTTAATTAACGCCTTTTTTCATAAACACCCTCAGCGAACATAAGAGCGTTCATTCCAGCGGGCTACTCACTATAATTAATTTTTTCTAAATGTTAACTTACCTGGTCCAATACCAAGAACGGTTTTTGAACCACTTGGTATCTGTGTCCGACCAGCATCGCGAATAACTGACGTATCGAGTCCCAATACACGTGCGTGACTCGCCAACGCCTCTCTACGAAAAACAATAGAAAGAAAGTCACAGGAAAAGCACTATGTATTTGTACACAGTGTCAAATTTTATTGGGTGGACTTGACATGAAACGATGGTGCTGGAGGCTACAGTTTAACTTTTTTTGTGTGTTTTGCTCCTTGTCTTAATTAAATATTAGGTGTCAACAAAAAAATCGTTGAAATTGCTAAATCTTCTCTATATCTAAAATTGCTGACTTCCGGCAATTAAAGTAAATATCTAACATTTAAAAGGTTTAAAATGACGAAGTAGAAGTATCTAAGAATGTTGCTAAACTGGATGCTTAAAATCCATTTCAGCAAATTTCATTCTCAATGCTTATCAAAACCAAACTTGCAACAACGCTTTCATTATATAGTGGAGACGTATAACAGAATAAAATTACAAACTCACAATGCTTCTTCATCTGGACATTTCAAAGCAACTTTTGGACATGCGCTCTTCTCCCAATTAGCAAGCCACTGAAAATGTTGCATGAGAGGTTAAAAAACAAATGTACTAAAAATTTATTCTTCGTACATATACACATTCTTCAAGGGAATTCAGGTTGCACAAATTTCGATCATTACATATTGTATCCTATAACCCGAGAATTGTGATTTTCGGTACTGTGTCTTTAACAACAGTGTCAAAAGATGTATCGAATTTCGCAATTTATTAAAGATTGTAGACATAATGAACACATTAACAATAAGCGTGTTTTGTAATCATGTTTTTAGGCAAAATTTATTTAAAAATTAAGATGGCGATGTTGAAAGTTTAAACTTTGTCAATGAATAAAAGTGTCATAACATTGGTTTGCTAGTCATTAGTGTGCTGAATTCCACAAGAAGGTGAGTCAGTCTGTTGGTCGTTTTTTTGATGAGAAAAAACAAATTCGTCCAGGATCACAAAAACTATCTAGCATATAATTCTGTATCCATCTATCCAAATGCCATAGAAAATATTTTGGTTGCACAAAAACATATCACATTGTCGTTCACTTACAAATTTGTGAACGATGTCCCAAGATACAAGTGTCTTATTTTCTTAAAAGACATTGCCATAATCTAAAATCATTTTTATAAGGTTGAAAGGTAATGGACAAATACTTACTTGCGGATGGACTTTTTTCGTGCGATTATAAACATCAACAGCTGCATGACAACACTAAAACACATAAAAAGTAAAGGTGTTTACTTCAGACAAAAAATAATTAAAAAAGCAGAAAAAATCTATTATGGCATGGAAAAATAGTTCTCAGGAATATGAAGTTGATTTCATCTTCTTATGGAGTGTTTTATAAAGTTTTAAAAAAAATAAAAATTTATGCATTAGGAACAATAAACACACAAAAAAATTAATTGACACTTTTCATGTAACTATTTTTCAGCCCAGGCTGAAAAAACTTCATGTGATAAGCAAGCTGATTCCAGCCCAACAAACTGAGCCGGCTTGGCTATACTGGGCACTAAATATCACTTATGTTGCAAATCTGTTGGACATAAAATAAACAGTATATGAATGAATCAGGCAAATTACTTGTGCTGCTGCTTTTCCTTTTCCCATTCCAAGGTCTTGACGAACTACTAGCACCATCTTGTATTCTCCCCAATCTCCAAATGAACTCTGTGAGGTAAACACATAAAGAGAAACACATCAAATATAACACATAAAGAGAAACACATCAAATATAACACATAAAGAGAAACACATCAAATATAACACATAAAAAGAAACACATAAAATATAACACATAAAAAGAAACACATCAAATATAACACATAAAGAGAAACACATCAAATATAACACATAAAAAGAAACACATCAAATATAACACATAAAAAGAAACACATCAAATATAACACATAAAGAGAAACACATCAAATATAACACATAAAGAGAAACACATCAAATATAACACATAAAAAGAAACACATCAAATATAACACATAAAGAGAAACACATCAAATATAACACATAAAGAGAAACACATCAAATATAACACATAAAAAGAAACACATCAAATATAACACATAAAGAGAAACACATCAAATATAACACATAAAGAGAAACACATCAAATATAACACATAAAAAGAAACACATCAAATATAACACATAAAGAGAAACACATCAAATATAACACATAAAGAGAAACACATCAAATATAACACATAAAAAGAAACACATCAAATATAACACATAAAAAGAAACACATCAAATATAACACATAAAGAGAAACACATCAAATATAACACATAAAGAGAAACACATCAAATATAACACATAAAGAGAAACACATCAAATATAACACATAAAAAGAAACACATAAAATATAACACATAAAAAGAAACACATCAAATATAACACATAAAGAGAAACACATCAAATATAACACATAAAAAGAAACACATCAAATATAACACATAAAAAGAAACACATCAAATATAACACATAAAGAGAAACACATCAAATATAACACATAAGAGAAACACATCAAATATAACACATAAAAAGAAACACATCAAATATAACACATAAAAAGAAACACATCAAATATAACACATAAAGAGAAACACATCAAATATAACACATAAAAAGAAACACATCAAATATAACACATAAAGAGAAACACATCAAATATAACACATAAAAAGAAACACATCAAATATAACACATAAAGAGAAACACATCAAATATAACACATAAAGAGAAACACATCAAATATAACACATAAAGAGAAACACATCAAATATAACACATAAAAAGAAACACATCAAATATAACACATAAAGAGAAACACATCAAATATAACACATAAAAAGAAACACATCAAATATAACACATAAAGAGAAACACATCAAATATAACACATAAAGAGAAACACATCAAATATAACACATAAAGAGAAACACATCAAATATAACACATAAAAAGAAACACATCAAATATAACACACCAAAAGAAACACATCAAATATCACACATAAAAAGAAACACATCAAATATAACACATAAAGAGAAACACATCAAATATAAGTGATAGACAAAAAAATGTGTGCAGTTGACTTTGTGATGGTAACCAACACTTGATTGGAATGTTATTAAATTCTAAAAAGTCATTCAGAAGAAATTTCATACCTTTTTACTGGGCCTATAAGATTTTAGAGTTCATTGTTTTAATGTTTTTTTCTTATATTTCTAACATTAAAGATGTCAGATAAGAACGTGTTCAACAATCAGCGACGTATCCAGGATTTTTTTGGGGATACCAGACTGCAGGAACAAAACAGCAGGGGGTCTGGGGGCGGCTGTGACGGCCCCAGTGGGTCCAGGGGGCAAAGCCCCTGGAAGCTGCGCGATTTTAGCAACTTTCAGTGCCTTAAACAGCTAAAAATAGTGTGATATCTACCTTTAAAATGTTGCGAAAAACACTCATATATATCTCTCCTTATCTCCTTTCTCTAGAGTCTCGCCTGCTTCAAGTTTCAATTTCGATTATCATGCTGCCATTATGCTCAAAGAAGAGCTAGGGGGTGAAGAGATTCAAGTCGCAACATTTTGAGAACACGTAACCGTCAGTATTTGTAAATAAAAAAAGACTCAATGTTTGTAATAATTATTTTCACTTGTTCCCATGTAATACGGAAAAAAAATGGCACTACATTATTGGTCTTGACTTTTGTACTGAATTCCGATACCCCTGTCTGGATGTTATTCCTATTTCCTAACGTGGTGCGTAACTTACACTTATCTATCTAATGAAATAAACATGGCGGCAATACTGCTAAGAATTCGATCGTTTCTTTTCTTGCTTTTTGGATTTGATTTAACGACAGCGTTAAGTAGAAAATGAAGACTTGTATGCTATTTACCTATAAAATAATACCATAGTATCATAATAGGAGCAATAAAACATCATTTTGAGAGAAATTTCATCTTGAAAATTCAAGTGAAATTCATTTTTTGGGCGTCTGAGTTTGGGCGCCCATACTGGTCTACCGGTATCAAATTCCCACTGGATACGTCGCTGACAATTGTGTGACACTTCATTTTTTGTTTTTTTTAAATTTTTTGGACAAAAGTGAATAACTTAGGCTTACATTCCTATAATCTGCCTCAAATTTTCAAAGTTTATCCGATTTGGTGAAACAAATAGGTGTAGTAAGTTAATAACCTCATACAAGTGAACAAAATAAGCTTACAATACCTTACAAGTAAACTATAGTACAAACTATACTACATTTAGCCCTGATTTTGTGAACAACAGAGGTGAAAATATTAGGCTTACAGACAAATTTGAATGCAAACTGACAGTAAAAACTAACGATTTGAATAAAACAAAAACATGAAATAAAAAACATGAACAAAGATTAGAGCAAAAAAAAAACATATTTCATTTTGCATTTCATATTGCAAATCGTTCTGCTCAACATAAAACAAAACATCAACAACATTTCTTTCTCTTAAGAACTTTCTATAACTTTGAACTCACTAAACTTTCAATACTAATACTGGAATAATAATGAAAGATAAATCACAATTAATAAGTTTAAGATCAAACTTGGTTTTCATTTATAGAACAAATATAGTTATGACTTTTATAATGTGCATTTTCTTCGTATGCTCTTTTTAAAAGGACTGTAAGCTTAATTAAAAATTAGTTTTATTGGATGTCACTGCAATAATGTTAACATTTAGCTGTGTAGCCTTATTTCAAAAATTTGGTTAATAAATTTTGATTAGCACATGTTTTTAGATTGAAGCCTCTAGGTGTGAACCTAAAATTTTCACTCATACCAGTATCTTAATCATTAATGCAAACACCTGTGAAAAATTGTTATATTTGGTAGTATAGTTTTGAAGTTATTTCAAGTTGATTATGTAAGCCTTTAAAAAAAAGTAAGCCTAAGATTTTCACCTGATTCAACAAGTGATATCTCCTAAATTATTCACTTGATTGTCATGATTCTTTCAGTGTATGAAAGGTATTTTATTCAGCTTTCAGACAAAAAAAAATTTACATTTGCAAGCCCAATATTTTCACTTCTAAAGTCATTTAAAGCTATAGTGGTAGAAATGTCACAAATCCCCCTTTGATTTTTGAACACGTTCAAAATAAGCAGTAGTGAACATTTGGTTTTTAAGATTTATGAACCGCAGGCCATGAGATAATGAAGAAGAATGGAGTTCAATATAAATCACTGAGGGTTAATAAATCTCATAACTTATGTTTCCCTATTGTACCTATACTTCATTATACGCCTGCATTCTTTTCAGAAATGAAAAGTGTGCTTGTAGATCTTGCTTGTAGACATTTTCAAATATATATGATAACCAATAAGGTTAGAAATTAAGTTGAAAACAAAATAGAATCGAAGGATCAGTGGTCTTTTGTCAATTAAAATATATAATTAAAAATTGGGATGATTAAAATCAACATCTGTTTGAAATCAATCACAAATAAGAAGCAAAAAAAAAAATTAAATCAGTGTAGAATTTTGTCCATCAAATAACAGGGGCGAAATATCCTGAATTAATTTTTGCCTGTTTACAACAGGGTAGTCAACAGATTTTTTTATAAAATTCCCACAGAATTCAAGAATGTAATATCCAAACATTTTTACATATCTTAAGAACATGAACCACAGCAGCAGGCAAAAAAAACAAAACAAGCAGACCGGTTATCAAATTTCATTGTTAGGCGTTTCTTAGCTACTCTTAATCACCAATGACTGTAACTGTTACACACAGACTCAGTAATTATTATTATTATATATAAGAGATTATTCCATTCTATCTTTTATCAAACAATCTGGTCACACCCTTCTGCTGGATGACATTTCATAAATGCATTATTACTTAGGAAAAATCGGGGTCCATTGCTGGATATATACATTAAAATAAGTGGGTACATTAAAATAGGTGGGTACATTAAAACAGGCGAAGTAAGTTAGGCCACTCGCAGTTGATTCTTCGTTCATGGTAAATCATAGCATTCGTATCCTCAGCAAAAATAATGGCACATTTTGAAAAAAATTATTATATATTATCAGAAAAAAATAAAAATAGTGGAAGTTTCAGCAGAATAGTATTTATTATGTTGATTACAAAACCATTTACTCACGTATATACTCACTAATAAAGCATTGTCGCTTCCTTCGTTGTTTTCAGCCTAGCCTTGTTTCTATGGTGTCAAGACGTGCCATTTTTAATTCTTCAATTACTGTGTCTACAACGGAGGAGGGTGTTACGACAAGCATATTCTACCTTGTTTTTATTATTTTTCCTGAATGGTATTGACTATTTTAGCAAAAGTCTTGCAGTATTACATTTTAGCTAGCATATTTTCAAAACATATATAATAATCATAACAAAGGAGGGTGTTACGACAATAATAATGTGTCTGTTTTGTTTAACTATGCAACTATTTTACTTCAAAAACATAATTGCTTCAATATTTCTTCATGAAAGCATTGTTTAGAAACACGCAAATATAAACTCGCAAAGCCCTTAAGGGATTTAATTATAACAAAAGATAAACGACTGCCATCCTCTACGCAAAGGTGTGATACTAGCGTGTACGCGGTAGATTACATCATTCAGACTATACTTTATTTCTTCAAGTCACACCTTTTTCGCTTTGGCTAAGATAAAAGCGTTTGATTGGACAAAATAGAAGCTTTGGTCCTTATACATTTCATACAAAATTGGCATCTAAAATTTTTCAGATCGAATCTCGCTCACTGCCAGGCAGTATGTTAGTGATGCTCAAAGTAGCCTCTCTTCAATATAATTATTCTTGTGCTGTTTTGTAACTTATACAGCAAGAATTATGTTCTTGTGCTGTTTTGAAAGATATGCAGCAAGTTGTACTTGTGCTGTTTTAATCTGTCTGGTTTTTCACTTTCTATTATAACTACCTTATTCCATGAAATTAACGAGTCATGAAATTAAGGCGGTTTTTCAAAATTCGCGTTAATTTAATGAGCGTTAATTTAATGCAGTGTTAATTTAAAGACTGGTAATTTCATGACTCGTTAATTAAAATTCTGTTAATTTGGTGACTTTTCTATAATATATAAAAGCCTAATAAACATAAAAATAAATTTTTTTTACAAATTTTCTACTAGTTCCTCCTCATCGAACGATAGCTCAACGGTGTTCTCTTTTTCAGCGATCTTATTTAAAATAGCTTTTGTATAATCTTCATACTCTGATCCAAAGTGGAAAATTAACTGAAAGCACTTTTTCTTCCAGAATTTTTAAATATTTAACATTGTCTTTCCAAACAACAAAAACTTATATTTCGATTTCGAAACCGCCTTGTAATAGAGGAGACCGCTTCACTACCGTGGATTCAACTGTTGCCGTAATTTTTGCTTCGTGTGATATTGCATATTCTCAAATTCGCGTTAATGAAATGCATTTTTGAAAACAACCTTGCTCAACCGCGTTAATTAAATGCCTTTTTCAAAATAATTTCATTGAACCGCGTTAATTTCATGACCGTTAATTTAATTCGCGTTAATTTCTTGACTCGTTAATTTCATGGAATAAGTTATGTTAGCGAAAGTTGCTAATTTTTGTTATAAATGACATAAAAATTTAAATGTTTTTGAATAATGAGCACATCGCGCATTTTAGTTTTATCACAACCATGAACCAAGAATCAGCTGCAAGTGGCCTTATACAGAGATTTTTCACAAACATGTAGATTTATATCATGCAAAAATAGCATGTGATCAGTGAACAATCGTGACAACGGTTTTACCTCATTCTGAGATGGTACATTCTTGGTTCCCAAAGATGACGATTCTTCTTTTTTACGAAACCAATAGCCAATAAAAAAACCAATCACGATTCCGACCAGAATCCCGGTTGGATTCAGATTATTATACATATGATGCATATGATGCATGCTACTTCATCTAAAACCATTATTAAGAACAATTTGAACAAATTTTTCATTAAGCAGTATCACTCAATTTTGTGTTTTACAAATGACTTAAATTAAAAAAGATATTTAATAAATATTTAAAAGTCAGGTTATAATAATTGCTAACGTTCCCAGAAAAAATACAGTATTAGAAAGACAAAAATGTATTTCAATTAACAACGTTGTGATGTTAATATGAAGGAATATTTGGCAAAAAGGGGTGAGGATGCTGGGCAAGCAAAAATACACAAAACTCTCCTGTGCGTGTACCCAAATTAATAACACTCTCCTCCAGTCCACACCTATCCTAGTCTCATGAAACATATCTTGTCTCAAACAACTTCTCCTTGTAACCTTCTCGCAATTTTTTCCTTCGCGCAATTTTTTACAACTTCTCGTTGTTTCATTCTCTCAATATTTTTTACAACTTCCTGTTGTTTCCTTTCTCCCTCTTTTTACAACTTCTCTTTGTTTCCTTTCTCTCTTTTTTACAACTTCTCATTGTTTCATTTCTGTCTATTTTACAACTTCTCGTTGTTTTCTTTCTCTCTTTTTTAAAACTACTCGTGTAAAATTTCCCTTCTCTCATAAGTACACACACACCACAAAACGAAGGCTGAAGAAGGCAGCCTGGACAAAAACCTTGTTGATTCATAAAGCAAAATCGAATCAGCACAAGGAAACTGTGTAGCTAAAGCAATTGGACAGGATGTCAGGAGAAGATTCATGTCCATGCTGATCCAATCGATGAAGTTGCCATTATGCCAACTAAGTCCAACAATCCAGTCGTGATAAAGTGTCGAACATAAAAAAAAAGAAAAGAATACAGTGTTAAAAATGCATTGGGTGGATGGGGAAATGTCAGCTTAGGTCAGAGGCCAATTTGATGTGAAATTCTTCATTTATATGTCATTAGTAACATAGGCTAGACTCAGTGGCCTGGCTAATTGAGACAATACCCAATGTGGGTAAACAAAACATCATGCACCAATTTTGAAGCTCAATATAGTGTTTTCATATTTTAGTTCACTACTCAATCAGCTGGCAACCTGACTGGGAACTGCAATTAACATGAGCTAAACTATGTTTAGCTCCATAAACTTTAGAGGCTTAAAACAAAAAGGCTTTCATCATGGTTCCCAATATCCTAACAAAACAATAAGGCGTGCTTAGATAAGCCTTATAAGAACTGGAAGGTTGTCCTATCAGGTATGATGCAAAGAAGCTTAAATTAGGAGATATCTAAATCCTACTATGTTGTAATTTTTATTTGAAGTCCAGCTCATAGGCGGCTTCTTTGTTAGCTGGCTAATACACAGAAGTAAAAGTTTCTTAAATTCTGAGGTCCTTATACTAGACAGTCGGGAACAACCGCTAACTATGGGATCCCGTAATTACACAAACCATCCTGTAATTACGGGATATTTAATAAAAAGCTGTATGCTATGGTCACACTTACCCAAAAGGTTTCAAAATAATTACTAAATCAAATTTCAGCCTTTTTGCCATAAATTTAACGTGAGTTTGTGAGGCCTTTCCGCGGTAGAATTTCGAATATTCGATTTCCTAATCATGATGTAAAAAATTCGAAATTTTTGAATACAAATATTTTTCTTTGATGAAAACAACCGTTAACGTGTGGAAATATCAAGCAGCAAAACAGCAAAAATATGGTGTGTAATAACATCAAGACCCCCATTACAGACTTCGTTACTACAGACTTCTTCTGAATCTGAAACTGAAGTGGAAGTTTTTGATGAAGTGTGAACGTTGAAAAAAAAGAACGAAAAGCCACAAGTAGGTTTCTTCTGATGAAAAAACGTGGGAAAAGAGGTTTATATATTAATTGTTTAGTTGCAAAATAAATAAATAAATTGACTAGTATTGGGTAAAGTTTAACAACAGATATACAGCATCTTTCCTTGCTTGTGTAATCATACAAAAGTACTTAACTTTTCTCGATTCTAGGTTCATGGTATGCAAAGGATGGAGGAAAACGCGCAAAGGCTCGTACAACTATCAAAATGGGTTCAAAATGAAGATGGATCAAGATAAAAGTACTACTGGTGATGATGTAACGGTTGAATTTAATCAATCAACCATTGACAAAAAGACTTAAGGTTCTCAACAGTGCGAGAAAAAGCTGTCAAGAAGCAACTACGCTCAATTGGTGTGCAGACAAATAAAGATGACACCGTCACCGCTGCTGAGTCTCCAGCTTCAGGATCAAGGTCAAGCACTAACAGGAGCACACCAATCACACCTTCAAAAAAGAATCTACTAGGTCTGTCCGAGATAGACAAATGCAAAAAATGTCATACAATAGCGCCGTAGATTAGTGGTTATAGCTCTCGTACTCTGTGCGGGAGACCGGGGTTCGATTCCTCTTGACGGCGATTCAACATGGGCGAGTGAATGTTACCATAGCCCCGGGTTAACCCAAGCCATGTGAGGGAAATTGGGGAGATGGCACACTGTGTGGGCCGTTGGATGTTGCCGGGAGTTGTCTAGTAGAGCGCGGGTCCTAATTGGGTCTGCGTAGCTCAAAATGAGCATTAAATACTCTAGGACTCTCCATCTAAGCCATGGCCCCTCCTGGAAATAATAGACAGGGTATATCCCTCGATATTTGTGAGGCTAGCCATGTAAAATATGCACATCTATCTATCTATCAAATGGTCTTCCGTCTTTCGTTCAAGTCTCAGTGTAATGCACCAGCCGAGCATAAGAGTGTCAGCATGAAGGAAAGGGGCTGACTTTAATGTTCTCTATACTTTTTAAACAAATCAATCACAAAGAAATGAATGTTATGTAATCAGCGTAATAGCCTTTTTTATCGCTCTATAATATTTTAGAAAAAGAAAAAATTCACGAGTGCGATAAAAAGCACTCGTAAATCTTTTTACGAGTGTGCGGGCGAGTGCGCGTGCGATCGCACTCGTCTCAAGGAATGGCCTGAAGGAGTAATAAAAAAATAATAAAAATGTCTTTGATTTATTCTAAACCATGCCTTAGTTAAATATAAATGACAAAGCTATACATTCATGCACATTGATTTTTTATCTTAGTCTCATAAAAATTACAACGAATAACCATAGAAATGTTCCTTACTTGAGTTACTTGAGTCTGTTTTGATGCATTCTTCATCCACCCAAATCGTTGATTCCGCCGCTTTTAATTATGTCCACCAAGATGGTTAATCCAGGATAGATCGAAGGAAGATATTCAACTCCTTTTTAAACGTGTCCTTAGAACATCCTGTCAAATCGCGAAGATGTTTAGGTAGGCTATTAAATAGCCATTGGTCCTTAAAATAGGAAACTGGCGTTTATGGCAGAACAGAAAGGTCAAACAGTAACAATCCTTGTCTTACACTTTCTTCCATGTCTTGGATGGAAATAACCAGTTATGCCAACAGCATTTTGATTCCCTATGTCAGTGTTGATGTTATAGGTAGTATAGATGAGTTGCAATGTTTATGTTTTTACGGGATTCTTGCGCATGTGCGGAAAAAATCAAAAAAATCGACAGGCAAAAAAATGCCGACTTTAGGTGTAGAAAGTCAAATTATGGAAAGTCAACTTTTGTACTGTGGCTACTAGCATCTTTTCACTGATTATAATGATCTAAATCTAAACTACATGCAAGCTATATTCTAATTTCAAGATCAAAAGATGCTTCTACCTGAAAATAAAGTTTGGAATGGACTGGTCCACGGCTTACCGCCTGCATTATTTTGCCTGTTGATTTACGTAAGAGGTCTGGGGATTATAAACAACACGCGTCACGATGAAAGTTGTCTATGTTTTCAAGTAAACTCCAAACATAAATTATTTGGTATCTTTCTCTCCTCCTTTGTAGTGAAAAACTTCTCCATTATTATTTAGTCCTGTTCACCCTCACTGTCCTCCTCTTCTTCTTCTTCGCCTTCAAAATCAATACTCAGACTACTATCTTTCACTTTTAAGTATTCATATTTTCCAATATCGTTACTTAACATCTTTTTGAAATATGAAGACATCTTTATGTTAGCTTTTTCGGAAAAATCATCCATATCATTGTGTAAGGGGTCTCCTCCATAAATATCCTTAGCTACACCTTCAGATTCGCATTGAGTTAAAATCTTAGAATTTCAGAGTAATGCTCTCCAGGTAGTAATCTTAATGTACAAATCGATATCTCAGTACTTTCATTATCCTTAATCTTTAATTTCTTATATTGGTGGACTTACAAATTGATTTAATCTTGTCAAGACTTCTCTTGTGACTTGTCTCCATGTATCATTGCTCACTCTCCCTTCAGGTGATATCATTTTGTGCTAGACAATGTTTCTTAACAAGTTTCTTAATTTTGACAGGGTACGGCTGTTTCGCTACGGTCAAACCGCGGACAAAATTAAAATGGCTTCCACAAATTTTTTTGAAATTTTGTATTTTTATCATTTTTTAAGTTGTTGAAACTTTTTTTGTATTGTTTTAATTTTATTGAAATAAAAAGTATTAAAACGATCTACTTTTCTCCTTTTTAAATATATATATATGTTATACATGTGTGGTATGGATTTCGAGTTATTTCGTCAAACAAAACACACAAAATTAAAAAAAACATTATTTTTGGCGAAAGTATACCATCTTTCCAACCTTGTGCCAACGCCGCGCTACTAGCTACGGACTTGAAAATTGGTATGGGGGGCCTGGTAACATGGTTCTATCGGCCCGTACCGTGTAGCGTTCGTCTCGCCAACTATAAACTACTTAAATTTAGATAGATAGATAGATGTGCATATTTTACATGGCTAGCCTCACAAATATCGAGGGATATACCCTGTCTATTATTTCCAGGAGGGGCCATGGCTTAGATGGAGAGTCCTAGAGTATTTAATGCTCATTTTGAGCTACGCAGACCCAATTAGGGCCCGCGCTCTACTAGACAACTCCCGGCAACATCCAACGGCCCACACAGTGTGCCACCTTCCCAATTTCCCTCACATGGCTTGGGTTAACCCGGGGCTATGGTAACATTCACTCGCCCATGTTAAATCGCCGTCAAGAGGAATCGGACAATTTCGGACAGTAATAAAATTAAGTAATTTTCATTCCAGATATTTAACCTAACCTGTGGACCATAAAAAACATGTTTCCTTAACTTTATTCCAGAGATATTGTGGAAGACATTCATCTAAATGATAATTTTTAAGTCATTTTTAGACATTTTGGCCTAAATTTACCAATTTCGGACAGGTGTCCAAAATTTTTTTTCTTTTAATAATATGGACAATTTATCTGAGATTATTATTCTTTTTACAGAATATAAAAATTTTAATTCGTTCTTGAGATATCCTGTTTTAACTGAGAGGGTAATTCGAATTATTTTTTCGTAACATTTTTGTCCGCTTCGAAACAGCCGTAAGAGGCATATATTCAATCAAAAGTGTGGGTAGTGGATACTGTTTTGCAATTTCGAAAATTGGTGAAAAAACTGCCATTCTCCTAAAAAATTATGAATAGGATTTAGCTAGCTAGCTAGCTAGCTATTATTATTATTATTATTATTATTGAAATTATTTACCCAGGATGGCCTCTCCAAGAGGGTCCTGCGAAGGGGGTCCTGGTACATTTAAAGCTCCCACTTGAGCTACGAAAGTCGTGCAAGCACAGCAATCGCCCAACTAGACAACCGCCTAAGATATCAATCCTATTCTCATGCTGAGCGCTAAGCAGAAAGGATAGATTCACACTTTTATAGTCTCTGGCATGACTCGGTCGGGGTTTGAACCCAAGACCTTCCGCACTGGAAGCGAACGCTCTACCATATAAGGCTACCAGTCGGTTGAAGCTGTTCTGCCCGGATTGCGAAAACGGCCTATTTATAAACAGGACGGCCGGATTATGTACGCATGGCCCGATTATGTTTTTTTTTGCCCTGGTTATGTCGTGGTAACCGAACGCTGATATAATGGCTGGCTAGGCAGGCTGTGATTGGCATTTTCTTCAAATTTTTGTGAATGTAACATTCTCTGCAAGATAGAACACCCTTTAAAACTAGACATGGCGAAAGAAAAAAGTCTCAACGTAATTTTTATCTGCAATATAGAACACCATTGAAAATGGCGAAAGAAAAAGTCTCGACGTAATTCTTAGTATAAACTAATCTTGTAAATACATTTCAACATAATAATACTTTGAAGTAACTAAATTTCACGGAACCTAAATTATTCTTTTTGCGGGAATTAAGTTTGGTGAAAAGTTATTAAACTTGCGAATCCCAAAATTTAGTAGTTGACACGAAATTTCGTTTCATTTGAGAACAACAACAACTTTGCCACCAGGGCTATTGCTTGTCAGAAGTGATGACGAATGATATAAAAGCGGTCGGTCCCGATTATGTTTGTTCTATAAAGTGAAAAATAATATAAAAACATAAGCCCCGATATGTTCGTTCTATAAGTCTTACCGTAATGCTTCGAATAAACGCCCCCCTTCTTTTAAACGCCCCCCTCGAATAGACGCCCCTCTTTTTCAGTCATTTTTTAAATAAATGCCCCCTCTAATAGACGCCCCCTCGAATAGACGCCCTTCCCTCATGAGGGGCTTTTATTCGAGGCGATAGTAAAAGTATATGAAAAAAATCAACACCTGTGTTATTGTTCTGCTCTTTTAATTAAAAGACAATTTTAATGGTGCTATTATAACATAGAAATTTCATAAATACAACTAAACCAATCTTTCATATTTGTTACGTCGGTAAAATAAGGAAATTTTCTATAAACACCTTTTTTCTTAAATTTTAGGTTTAAGGTTGGAATTTAGTTTTTCGCTTTTGAAGTTTATTCTCTAAAACATGTGAATATCTTTTATATTATAGGTATCCTTAAAAACTGCAAAAGAGACGAAGTGTAAAAAATTTAATAAACGCCCCCCTCTTTTAAACGCCCCCCTCGAATAGTCGCCCCCAAAAAATTTCAAATAAATAAACGCCCCGGGCGTTTATTCGAAGCATTACGGTAAGTTATATTAGACTTGTCGTATATAATTCGGCCTGCCCCGATTATTTGTGTTTTTTAAGTAACAAATGATATTAGATTGTGGTACATAAACTGGCCTGCCCTGATTATGTTCCTTTTATAAAGTGCCAAATAATATTTTTTAACTGTCGTACAAATTAGCCGGCCGTCCTGATTATGTTGCCCTGATTATGTATTTTCTGCCCTGTTTTTAACCGGGGCAAGCTGCCGTACATAATCAGGGCAGCGTTTATTATCCGGGCAGCGTACATACTAAAAAGGGTAACACCCTAGAACAAGCTAGAACAACCTGGAACAATCTGGAACAACCTAAGAACAACCTAGAACAAGCTAGAACAACCTAAGAACAACCTGGAACAAGCTAGAACAAGCTAGAACAAGCTAAGAACAACTTGGAACAAGCTGGAATAAACTAAGGACAAGCGAGACCTATCTGAAAACACCCTAAAAGATCATGCTGCTAGAGTTAAATTCGGGTAATCCCCTTTGCGTGTTTTGTGAGCGATTGAGGTTATAAGCGTGTACAAAAAAAAATTCAAGCCTAAGAAGCGCCGTGATTGTAACATCTGCTGAATGAATAACGAAAAGATACGTCAGTTGGACCATCGAGGTAGACAGCAAAGTTAATTATCTACCTTTAAAGTTTGGCTCCTGTACATAGCTCTTCGACAAAAAATTTAAACGATCTCCTAAGTTTCGAGGAGCCAGAAGGCAGCGATTAATAGCCTGGAATGACAGGGTCACTAATGACGAGGAATAGTCGTAATAGCAACGTGGCCAGAGATTTGCTTTTGGTTGATGATACGTGCTTCAAATCTTCATCATCAGAAGACGCCATTTAACTAAAACTGTTTTAAAAAACCTTCTTGAATGCTTAGTAATGAAATGGGTATCGAATGTGTGTTTTCGACATCTCGCTACAAAATGGGTGACCTGGTTTCCATTCATTGTTGTTGTTTTTAAACGACAGGCGTTTTTGAAGGTTTTTTTACCCAAAGACAAAACCAGGTATAACCACCAGTTTCACAGAACAATCAGAGAGCTGACAGTAAACGAAGAGAACAACCGGAGAACCGGCAGCGAATGAAATGAGAATTCTGTGCGGAATAACGTAAACGCTCTGTGTTCTGAAAACTGATTTGAATGAAAAAAAAAATAATATTTTTCCTTCTTTCCATTCATTTCAAACATTTCGAATGTGGCGAGACAGAAAGAAGTCGATTTCCTTGATGCAGCGAACTGTATCGTCGTAAGACCGGGGGTTCACATAAAATGGTAAAATTCAATATAATAAAGAAATGCAATAACTAGCTATTGTTCTAGCTAAATGCTGATATTGGACTTTAGGGGTAAAAATATCGGGACGGTTAATGCTGTTGTTGTACTAAACTAAGGGAATCCCCCATAACGTGGCGAGCGGGAAACATGGCGGAAATATTCTTGTTAGAAACCCAGATTTATTTACAGAATCGATACAGAGATAGTCTTATATTTTTGGTTGTTATATTTCTTAGATTGTTCTAGGTTGTTCTTAGGTTGTTCTAGCTTGTTCTCAGGGTGTTCTAGCTTGTTCTCAGGTTGTTCTAGATCGTTCTAGATCGTTCCAGGTTGTTCTAGCTTGTTCTAGGGTGTTACCCTTTTTAGTATGTACGATCCGGGCAGAACAAAGCTAGCTATAGTAAAAAATGTTTTAGGTGGCTTTCAAACATGGGGTTTCTTATATATATATAAAACGAGTAGCTAGGAGATTAAATTAAAATATCAGAGGTTTAAATAACTTCATTTAAGGTTTTCAACACTCTGAATGAAACACGATTCCGTTACATTTGAAAAATCATAAGTAGAAAGGTATAATATCCAGGCGGGTGAAAGAGGAATGCAGCAGCGGCAAGCTAGCCTGTGAACCACGGTGCCGATGCTACCCGTTTTAACTAGTATGGCCTAGGGTACCAGGCTGCATAATTATGCAAATGTTTTTGCATAATAATTCAAGAGTTGGGTACAACAATAACCACCTTGGCTTCTGGCACAAGAGGCAGCAACACTGAATATTCAGTTGTTCTGGATGTACATTTTATTTCTTTGAATTTTATCATAACAAACGTAATAAATTTCTGACGGTCCACATGTTAGTAAGTTGTTATGTTAGGTGCGATAGCATTTCATTTACAAAATGGGTTAACATAGCTAAAATACTTTCGCTGGTAGCTTTTTCTTTTTACAGGCATGCATACAGTCCAGTTTTAGTTGCCCTTCTACTTTTTTTTAAAAAAAAAATAGCGCCCATAAAAAAAGAAGTAAGTAGCTACAAACAGAGTGGTATTGCATTATTACAAACAATAATATTTGTCATTGTTTTAATCAATGCTTAATGATTTTTTAAAAATATGTTTATGTAAGAAAATGCAAGGAGAAACGTCAGGACTATAACAGGTAACCACCAGTCTTCACTGAATGTCCAAAGAACCAGCACCAAGCCATCAGGCTCTACAAAACAATCAGAGTACCAGCAGTATGGGTACAAAACGACCAGAGAACCAATAGTGAATGAATAATTCTGAGAACCCTTTGCTTGGACAGTGCTAGCCTATATTTTTCTTTTTTCTATTAATTTCAAACATTTTGAATGTGACAAGACAAAAAGAAGGTGGCTTCCATGACTGTTACTAAAGTATCTTGTCAGAAATTAAAACGTATAGGGTTCACAAAAAATAGTAAAATTCAATATTTTTTAAGCAACAAAACTGAAATAGAAAAATGCGATAAAGCAATATATAACTTAGCCTAGATGTTTTTAAACGTTAATGTTTCTTACATCAAACTCATCAAGACAGTTGCAGAGATAAAACCTTGCTGCTTTGCCCCTTCATTGTTATCAAGTACTAATAATCAATTTAATTTTGACCTTTTTCATTTATAAGTCAACATTGTACTTGGGATAGCCTCTTTAGTTCCTATTGTCCCCGTTATCAATAAAGGTTCTGCCAGAAAAACAGCAACAAAATATCTATTTTATTCGCATGCTAAACACTAATTAGACCGACCACGGTTTGGTCCTCCGAATTTTCGCACTAGAAGAAAACTCTCTACCAACAGTTGTTGCTTCAAGTTTTTAACGATGGCATAAAAAGGGAACTTAAATATTTGCAGCATTCAAATTTGCTTTTTTAGTAGCCACAAGGTGTAAATATTTTGCCCAAAGTACAAAGTATTATTCTTTCCTCTCTCGGTACCATAATCTCTGACTATTACATACCGTATTCTCTCTATTTAACGCCCACTCTCTATTTAACGCCTCCTCTCCAATAAACGCCCACCCTAAAACATCAAAAACCGTATTAAACGCCCGCTCTCTAATTAACGACCATCCCATATTTTATGTAAAGGGGCCGTTTATTAGAATTTTACACTTAAATCTAATAAAGACAATATTTGGACGAAGTGTGTAAACGTTTAGAATATTTATATATATTTCTAGTGATAAGTAGACAGTTACAAAAGTTTCAAGCGAGAAAACATTCTGTAGTTTGATTATTCTTTTATGCTTTCGCTCCAGCGTAACAAATTTTTGTTTTCGCTTGTACAGTTCTTCAGCTAATACCACTGTTGTTCTTTTGCAATATGTGTAACAATTGTACTTTGTGGGTACAACAAGTCCGACTTCCCGTTTTCTTTTTCCTGTGACCGTAACTAGTATGAAATTATCCTTGTCCTTATTCAGGAAATGAAAAATCAGGCTTGATATTTCAATCTGCACATGCCCTACCAGTTCTTTGTTACAGCTTTCTTAAGAAAATACTTGAAACTTTTAATTGTTTTTAATAAACGCCCACTCTCTAATTAACGCCCCTCTCCAATTAACGCCCCTCTCCAATTTAACGTCCACCCTAAAATCTCTAAAATTAATTAAACGCCCAGGGATTCAAATAGAGAGAATACGGTATGCATAAACCGTTTTATAAAATATCAAATTTTCTTTAAACCTCAAAATTAAAATGCCACAAATTTCTCATAATTCCTCTAACAACGAAATTAAAATGCAGTATATAAAATGCAATTTTGACAAAAAAATTTTAATGCAATAAATGTTCTGTCACCATATTAGCTGCTGGTCCCCTGGTTGTTCTGTAAAGACAGCTGGTTCTCTGATTGTTCTGTGAAGATTGGTGGTTAAGCCGAGAATGATGAGTCATGGCTGTGATAAGACATCAATGATTATTAATACTGCTTGGTCTTTCTCCATTCCTTCACATAAGAAATGATGATTTCTTTTATTAACTTTTGTTCATTAATATAATGTTTGGGATTGGCGCTAAGTGAAAACAATTTAGGAAAATTAACTCTTGGAAGTCTTTGTGACTTTAGTGTTCCAAAAAATAAGTTGCACTGGTAAGAAATTACCATGGAGGGTTATCGTGAAAGTTGCTGTTTTAATCCTTTTATCAGTTGACCCTTAAATTAGTATGGTTTTTGAACCTTTCGGCTTCATGGTTTTGTTTAGTAAAACTGGTGTGTTACTTTAAAGGGGAGTTTAAAAGCATTTGGCATTTGAATGGCACAGTTTGGTATTTAAAAATTTGAAGGTGGCTCTATTGGAATGTCTGTAGCCCTGATGAAAATGAAGAACTGAAAAATTAAACTTGAATAAGTGATTTGCTAAAAAAAACAGTAAGAAGTAATGCTGAAATATTCCTTTATTATTGTTATAACTTTATAATGAAGGAAAATAAAATACATATAATTTAAAAAAAAGGCTTTTCGACTGATCATCTTCAGTACATAAAATAATATTGTGGGGAAAAAAATGTCTAAATATGAGATGAGTTTATAAGGTCTATATGCTTCAAAAAGAAATTTTGGATTGCATTGCAAATTGCAGTGTTGCCAGGGTGCCATCTTTACCAAATGTAACTGTTCCTTTCCTTTTGTAGGTAAAATTTAGTGATTC